>JAPYZI010000968.1:0-66670 GCA_030523105.1 Ophioninae sp. A BG-2022a
GTGACAAGTAAAAAAATACATTGGTACTTCGGAAGGATGCAAGCGCAGTCGGTAAGAACGGAGAATGCGAGCCGCTGCGCCGCCAGTGAGAAAATCGTTCAACTGAATTTTCTTGATGATCGATAAGATTTTGATCTCTGGTGGTACATTTTTGTCACATTTATGTGAAAGATTTCAAAAACCAATTTCTCCGCCATTTCTTCATCAAAATAAATGAAACAAAGCTCAAAATGTGTACCTTTGACCGCTTAAGAGGTTTATCCTCGGCAAATTTGCGAAAGTGCAATACGGTGGATCGTAGCTCGTAATTTCTCCCTTGATAACCACAATCTGCGCAATTTTTTTCAAAATTTTGGTAAATTCCGAGCATGTTCCTCTTAAAGCAAGTGTCCTGCATACGCACAATAAATTTCATTCCAAGCGGTTGAACAGTATGGGAGAAATTGGATTTAAAAATTTCGATGTGGCTAGAAACTCATTCGTCATTCCCTTAATTTGGAATCGTCGTTCGCAGGGACGAAGGTGACTTCGCGTTCGATCATTGGAATAAACTTTGAGTTGTTGATCGTAGGAACAAAGGTAGTAACATTGGAGCTGTTGATTGGCAAGGTGACTTTGGTATCGTTGATTATTGTAATGAAAGTAATTTTGGACTTGTCGATTATTCGGAACGTGACTTTCGGATTACTGATTATTGGGAATGTGACTTTGGTATCTTTAATAACTGAGATAAATGCTTTAGAAATCATTTGTCAGAAAACCAAAATCAAAAAGTTATTTTGGAAAAGTTGTTTATTAGGATGACGGTGACTGGATTTGTATTGGTTGATTAGCAAAGTGACTATGGATTTTATGCAATAAAAAATATTTGGGTTCTTCAATATCGAGACGAAAAAACAAATGTGCTCACTTCGGACAGCCTGGAAATGTTAGCTATCCATAAAAAGTGGAATTCGTGTTGTTTTTTTTTCTTCTTTCACGAAACTTTTAACAATTCGTATACACTAGTTACTCGCGATGTAAAAAGGAGTGCACATTTTCGACTTGTCGCGTTTGAAGGCTTTTCAAAATGCCACGATAATTTGAAGGGCTGTCATAGCTGGAATACAGATGCGTCAATGGGTTTGTACGAATTCACGGATCCGGGTAACATCATTGGATATCTAGGGATGAATCTGTATGCGTGTCTAGAGATACGTGTCCGGCACCGGACCCTTCTTTCACCACACATAACGTGAAGGGTTATGAGAATCGGGGATACTCTTTCCGCATCGCAATCGAATCTCTCCCGCGTATAGACCCACACCCGCACACGTATTTTACATATACACGTATAATATAAATGTGTGTATAGAGGCAATGACAGCGAAGAAACTGTCTGATCCTGATAATAACTGTAGTCGACCCTACATCGATTTTTCTCCTAGCAAAGAAAGGAACCGGTCACGTGACTTTGAAAAAATATTCTATTCGAAACAATTTATAACCAAAAAAATAAAAATTGATTTTGCGTATAAATTTTTACACTATTCTTTAATACAATAGTAATTATTATAATAATTATAAATGAATTATTATTGCTAGTTATCCGTATTTTTATTCTTATAATTATAAATTAATTAAAATTATTATTGCTAGCTATTATTATTATTTCAGCAATAATAATAGCTACCAATTGTAGCAAAAATTACTATTAATATTACGCTATATTTGAATCATTATCGATTTTTATCATTATTAATAATAATGATAAAAATCGATAATGATTCATATATTATTCGTAGTCGAACAAAATTAAGAAACAAATAATACTACATATTTATGAGAACAGTAATAATGACTATGAGAATCGTGATAAAAATGGATAGAAAAATAGTCCGGTACGTCCTGAAGTAACGAATAAAAAAAGCCCATTTGAATAAAACTGTGCGTTTGTAACTAACACGTTTAACCAGAAACTTGTTTTTTTTTTTCATAAAGATGCCATCGGGATTTGCATATTGATATAACTTAACGTGCTCGTATTATTTATTCATATAAAAACATTTATACAAACTTAACTACCATAAACAATTATTTACTTTATTCAATGATAATTATGATTATTACTAAAATTATTACAATTCCTAAGTTTCAGCATTATTAATAACTCCACTCATTCCTATTACATTAAATCTGTCTTATCTCAACAATTCGCGATAAACAATAAAAAATGAATAATCAAAAACGAAATTTCTTGGCTCCTGGCTAATTTATACACCTGCCAGAATCATTTTTCGAATCTATGAATTCCATACTCTTCTCTAGCTATCCTTAAGGAAAATCAATTTCTTATCAGCTACGTTAAAATGAGCCGAGGAAAATCAATCGACACGTAGATCCGTATACAAAGATGAAAAGAGATATATCGTGTAACATGAACGTGGCCGGTGACCAGTGAGACGCACAAATCATCGTTATCCATATACGATGGTATCAACGAGAAGTCGAATGGCTCGGACAATTAAGTCACCGGTTGTAACTATTGGCTATAGTACAGAATGAATTTACTGCTGTTTAACTCCCATCGAAAGAAGAAAGCACGGAAGTTCAACGATAAATAAGCCGTACAACCGGTCGTTTGATCCTCTGTGTGAAAGACTGAACGATCTGTATATATATATAGCGTATATATATATGAAGGAGGGAGAAAACGAGGGGAAAAGGAGTCAGGGTGAGAAGTACAGATTGACTGCTCTACGTCAGAGTGTGCGTGAGTGTGTGTATTTGGAGGTTGTAACTACTAACTGGTCTCCTCGTGGAATAAGACGCGGAAAAGGGGCGTAGATGGGGGGTTGTTGTCCCAACAGAAGCGATCTGATTGCCCCGTTAGTGGAGTCAAGTTAGCGTTACTCTCGAAGCTCTGGTATATAGATGTCTGACAAAGTTCTCCGTCACGCGAAACGTTTGCCGCGATAGATAAAGCGAGAAAGAGAGAAGAAGAGGAAGGGAGGAAAAGACGAAAAATGGTAACTCTGGCCAAGAGGGAAAATGCGATAAAAGGGTCGAAGTGTTCGTTTGGAAAATCATTCCATCCTTGCAGCTCTTCGGTACACTTTAGGTACCAGTGGAATCCGGCGATTACTTGCACTTTGGGGAATATTGTTTTTTTTATTTTTAATTTTTTTTTGTCTTTGTTCAATATTGATACGAGGGGATGATATTGATTTCGACTTTCTAGCTAATACCGGAAGTTGTCCGTGTAGTTTTTATTTTTTTTGATTTTTTTAACGTACGTGATTCGAGTTTGTTTATTTTGTTTGTTCTCATTTTGAATACGAGAACTGTCAAGTTCAAAAGTTCCATCGCGAGATTGTTTATTATCGCTTTGATAATTAATCTTTTTTTATGGCTTTTGGTACGTAACTTTAGAAATAAAGGTGCAAATGATTTTTGAATCTTGAGTTTACGTATGGTCCAGGCCTGGCTCGTCTTTTTTACTTAGCCGGGTTCATTCGTGGAACAGTCTACGAATTAATTAAAAATATTACACGAAATATTTTCCTGGGTAGAATATCCACATTTCCTGAATATGAAATTTCCGTTTATTATAATGGTTATATATAATGTTTTTAACGTTCGGCAATATATTAATAATTCATTGGAATAAAACGTTTTTCACTGTTCGTGAGCATTGCCCCAAGTATGGGTCAATATCGGTTCGTACGCGTTACCGTAGTGGCTCGTATCAACAACGCGTAGTGACCCCATGTCGACACAACTGTAAAGATTTTCGGTGTTAGGAGTTTGTCGAAGGGGCTCTCTTTTTCTCCCAGCCATTTGTCTTGACGTAACGATGTTTCAAGAGCTTCGGTGTCGGGTCTTGCGACTTCTCCCAGGAGAGCATTATCTAATTGCTCGAACGGTTTTCCGGGCTAGTGAGTATCCGAGACATCGTTGCTACGTTTAGCCTCTTGGAAAGAACGAACGGCGATTAGGTAGACACGGAATTGTCCGGACAATGAATCGCACGGCTTGATCGAAAGTTTTTCGACTTAATCAAATTTCAAGTTACAACTTTTTCGTCTTTGCGATGGGCCCAGTGTTCCATTCGATAACAGCGTTGAACACAATTAAGCGCAGGGTCGATAAAAGAAAATCATTGGTGGAGGGAGTTCCGGGAAGACTTTGAATACTGATCTCAATCGGTACTTGTAAAACGTCTTACACGTGTACGTGAAACTTTGGGACGGCCAAGAAGGTCGCGAGCCAATGGATTTTGTTCTTTCAGGGTTGAGCCCTTTCGTTCCTCCAAATACGGATACCCTCCGACTCGAACTCCAGCAAAGTCTTTGGAAGCGTTTAATACGGTGGCTGTCTCTTCGCTTGGAAAATCCACTAACTCATAACTCGAAAGCTAGGGCTTGCGGATGCGTGTACCTATAGGATGATGGTTACCAAGCAAAACGGCGTAATCCGTAACATTCGTGAGATGAATTTGGATGGAGGGTAGGTCCTTTCGAGTTGCGAAGAGCCTGTGTGGATATCTCGAGAGTACGTAGCTGGTTCACGGAAAGGGGACGAGATTGAAGGGTCCGCCTAACCGTTTCAGTTCCAGTCATTCGTTTTCGGTATGAAGTGTGGGAGAGACCGTTCCCCGGATGTTCTTTATTCCCACCCTATTTTTCCCACGTTCAATTTTCTTCGAGGATTTTTCAGTATCTCGTTTAATCGAGCTAAAGAGGCCCCGGGGATCGCAGTATTTTGGAAACTAGAAAACGCAGCTTTCAAATTACGCGGTTTATTTTTGGTGAATTTATAGAGTGAGATTTGGTCGTCATATTTTCGGAGATTTGGTCGTCATATTTTCGTCATTGATAATGCGAGAACGACGCGTGGGTGACTCGTGGCATGACCGCATCGAAGCGAATCTCCCCTTCGTGCTCTTTGCGGGTCAAGCTCGTTCGAGGGCTCACCAGGCTCTCGAAAGAAGAAGAAAAAAAAAAAGAATCAAGGCGAAAAAGCTAAAAAGCTCGGGCTGGAAGAAGGACCATCGGGGTATGGAAGTAAAAAGGTAAAAAAAAAGTTTTAGGCGTGGGGATTCCAATGGGTACGTGTGTAAGGGTTGATGGTTCGGACAAAAGAGCAATACACGTCGCTTGTTCATCGCGAAAGATGGCATGGGGCTCGCGCAACGGTAGGATGAGGTTTTCTAGGCTGTGGAGTCTCTCACCTCTCCCTCTCTCTCTCGCTCTCTCTTTTTACTCCGATAGTAACGTGTGTATTGTCACTTGTCGTCGATGTGTCCACCCCTTCTTCACCCTCCGCTCCTTTAGAGGCGAACAACTAAAACCTCAGTTGTATTGTCCCTGTGGCACGTTGAGGATACCACTTGATCACGATCCACCGCGGCACTCAAGTTCGTTCGCTCGTTGAAGAGAAAGAAAAAAAAATCCCGATAAGATGTCGATTGAAATTCATGCGGCGAGGCCTTCCAGCGGTGAGCGAGCAAGAGCTCCACCAACACCCTGTGCACGATTGAAGGAAGTGACACGAAGAGGTGGCAAAACCCAACCTCTCTTCGCCTACAGCCAAATCTATATCGTTCGATCTATCGTATTGTCTTCTCCGAAATCTCATCGCGATTTTACTTCCTCTTGCCCCATCGAAAGTACAAGAAAAAGAAGAAAGAAAAAAAAAACGATGTCTTCGGTTGCGAACGCGGATGAGAGAAACGCCTGGTGAGAACGCAGCCTCGGGGTATCATTTTGCCTCCGATCGTAGCTAAGATCGGTTTGCATTTCTTGGAAAATATTTGAGTGTCGCTTTGAGATTTTCACACTTGAGAATTCGGATGAGAAAATGAGCGAGAGGAGATTATATAACAGTAATCATTGGGTTGAAATATTTCAAACAGTCATCAGTTATGTTCGAAACATTATTTCCAATCGTTACATTGACCTTCGTACAATCATCCTGCACTGAATGTCATGAAAACCGTTTCCCTTTAATTCCACGTGTGTCTCTTTCTCCGCTTTCCATTGTTGAGGAAGTTCAAAGTGTTTCTCAAATTCTTATTCTCCATTGAACCCCGAAAAAAAACCTATGTTGATGCAAACGACGTAATTATCGCAGAGGTTTATTTCCGTTTCTATGAAAACGCTCGCTCGCCGGTCGCTGGACAATCCACGCGTTACATCGTGTATCAAAACTGCCAGCGGTTCGAACTCTTATTTGCATCGTTACCACAAATATTGCCGAGCATGTTTATTCCAGTTTTCACAATTCTAGAGAAATTCAAAGAAAAAGGCAATCGAGTATTTAAGAAATGAGAATTCAACGTGTATCTTTGAAGAACGATCACGAGCAGTGTCCAAGACTTCGACTCGGAGAGATTCTGGTTGGCAGGGGTTGGGAGGGATGGAAAAAAAAATCACGAGATACGAGGCGAGGATTCTTGGCCCTCTGTGGCTTTTATTCGTCCTGGCGTTCCCCGAGGAGTAACTAACCGAACGTGAGGGGTGTTAAGGTAATGTCCTATTAGTATGTGGAGGCCGTAGTAACAGGACCAATGCGACTACCACGAAGAGAAAAGAAGAACGAGCAAACGATTTTCGGAGGCCGCAGGACGTTCGCCGTCGAACACTTACGACCCACATCAGACCACACGTGACCTAACCTAAAATTGTGTACATGTGAGATCCTACGTATACTATATCGGAGGCTTGGTCGAAAAGCTGGCTGGTCTTCCCGTCACAAAGAGGTTATTCCCTCATACGGTTCGACCAATCTGGTCGTAGACGTTGACACGTCCAGTCGCCTCCAGCAGGCCTCTGCTTATGAGCCGAGGCTTCGTACCGGGCAGAACCGGGTGTGAGGCAAAAAAGGACGAACCGTCAATAGACGGCTTGTTACCGCGACAATGATCGGCTCAACCAAGTGGAAATATCCCTGGGACAAACCACACACCCACCCGATGAACCACCAGATGGAGATGCTCCGCGCACGCCAATTCGACAAAATTTCATTTTCATGGAAATCTATCGAATTTTAGGATTTATTTCTTCCCGAGGAATGCAAGCGCCTCGATGGATGATTACTCTCCGGTTGGGGTAGGAAACCTGAATTTCGATTCACCAGAAGCCTCAAAATTTCGAAACTACAAGTTTCGGAATATTAAGATTTTATTATAGTTCATTGTAATTTCAAAGGTTTAATAAAAAATTTAATTAAATTGATAATATCGGAATGTTAATTAAAAAATTTAATTTAATTTAAAATATCGGAATATTAAATTGAAAAAAAAACATATATATTTTAATTACAATATAAACATTCGAAAACTACAAGTTTCGGAATATTAAAATTCCGAATTTTGTGCCTTCTGGTCAATCGAAATTCTTAAGCGAAATGAAAAAAAACTATCACGATGAGAAAAAGTTATCTCGATGGAAGGTCTTTTTGGACCGCGAATTAATCGTTATTTTTTCAGACGAAGTTGCTTTTTGTAACTGTTCTTCCATGCGTTTATTTTATTCTTGTTTTTTAGTTTACGCCATAAAATTAGTCAAAAATCCAAGATGGCATATTATTAACAGCGAATAAAGTTGGGCTACATATAAATAACAAAGCATCACGATATACATCGCGTAGTATGTACATGATTTTTTCGACGCTCCCTCCTCGCATACTTTTTGAGTTCCGGCGTGCACGCTCTTCCCGAACAGGCTGTTTCTGCACAAAAGTCTTCGAATTATAGAGTTTCCTGGTTGAGCCAAAATAATTGAAATAAAAATCGGGCTGATAGAGGTTGGAGTGCACGATCGAGTTTAATATACAGTTGCGTTAAATTGTCACAAATTACCCCTCTATACCTATATATATATATACACATATATATATATGCTCGAAAGAGAACACTTATCTCGTTTCGGCAAGGAGTATGCAAGTCACCCAGGCTTGGGTAGATAGGAAGACGTTGATGTGAATTAATGGGAGGCTTAGTTATGGTCTCGTATAAGACTGAGATTCGTGAGCTGCCTATATCGTTCACTGTACGTACATCGATAGCTACCGAAAAGAGAGGCGTACAATTCGTCAATCGAAGTGCGAAGTATCATCAGTCGAAAGCCCTTCCGTTGCTTAGGGAATGGATAATACAGACCCGTACAAAAGAAGTCATGGGAACGGGGGCGGTTGAGAACGGGGTTGGGGGGGGGGGGGGGGGGTTGGTGGCGCAACGCTAGGGAGCGCCACCCCGACCGCACTCGACTATATTAATTAAGGCAACCCCAAATTCCTTTCTTAACCCCTGAACTCGACGAGCCCCAACCTCCCCCACTCCCCCGACATCCCATATCACTGTATCATTTCTATTACCGCGAGATACGAAAAACAGCCGGGATGGGGGTACCACGGTTCTCTCTGTTATTTCCAAACGAATTTATGCATAACCTATAAATATCACTACCCCTGGTAATACTTTCAATTTCCTCCACCCCTCGTCCCGTAACCTTCCTTCCTTAAGGAGCACTTTTTTTTATCGCCATATCGTTTAGTACGACGCTTATTAGGGGCATGAGAAATGGTGACGTAACATTCAATTGAAAATTAGCTGTACACTTGGAAATTGATGAAACCGAGGATGCCGGACGATAGATAATTGCTGATTAATTAACGATGATAATGAGAAAAGGGTTTATCAGTAACTTGATAAGAGAAAGAAGATCTTAAAAGTAAATATATATATATATATCTTAATTAAAGAAGGAAATTGCTATACTTAAATGTAGAGAAAAAAGATAAATAAAAAATAAATGAATAAACAAACCAAAAAAATAAAAATTATTAACTTCTATGGTATCAAATCACATGAAAATCGATTTATAGTAAATTTACCTGTGATTCGAGTACCAACGAATTTATTCATTAATAATTTGCTATTACCGTTTATTAATTGAAACAAAAAATTGTATACCCGTTTTGTACGTTTATGAATGAACGTAAAGTTTTTATTTTTTTTTTTTTACGTACGTTAAGATTAAAGGAATCAAACGTAATATTTCGGTAACTCGAGTGATTGGGTAATCAAAATTTATTGCCCACTGATCGAACCGTCAATCGTGAGCTATTAGGAAAAATAATTTCATGGTTCATTCTATTGATCTATCGTTTCTTTTTGTCACGATTAATCAATTAAAAAACGCAGCCAGCGATAAAAATGGCGGATAGTAATTTTTCGAAACAAATATTGAGACGATAATTGACGATTACGCGGGAATTAAAAGCATCGCTCAATTAATTTATCGAGAAGACAAGATGGAGATATCGAGCGTTAAAGTTGCTCCCGAAAGAATGAAGCAGAAGGGGGGGGGGGGGGGGGGGGAAGAAATGGGGATCGCGAGACTCTCTCTCTCTCTCTCTCTCTTTCTCTCTTTCTCCCTCCTTTTTGCTCCGGGAAGAAGTAAAATTTATAATCCGTAAAAACAATTATGGAAGCCTCGCGCTCCTGTGAATGGCGGACGTGAACCGAGAGAAAGAAAGAGGGAGTCGTAAGTTTGGCCACGCTGAGCAAAAACGGCCAATATCTCGCGTTTGATTTATATAACCGTTCCGGGACGATATTTTCTTGGAATCGGGGGTCTCCCTGTGGTCCAGAAAGAACCCGTGGCCAGATATTAAATGGAATATTAAAGATTCGCTGGGTGAGACAACAGCCGGATTTTTCGACATGTAGAATTTTTGGAAAGGAAGATAGAAGTTCCGAGTGCAGTCGTATGTGTGGTAAGTGACGGTTTGAAGAATTTCTCGTATGATATATCACCTCGAACTCTTGTATTTATATATATATAAATATATATGGGGAATTCCATGCGAATTCGATCGGGGTTTGACCCGTCACCTCTCCGATGTAACCCGCCATTTTTTATGTCATTGTACTATCTCTCAGAGGCATACGAGAATTTTTTCAAAATTTTCTGGAACGTTTTGACTTCACAGCATTTTTTTTTATAAACAAGAAATTAACGCCCGTAGTTAAAAATCGAAAAAAGGTCACTAAAATCGTGTGTCACATATCAAATACTGTAATGCTTTTTTTTGTAAAAAAGTGCGCTTTTTTTGTAAAAAAGTGAAGTTTTTTTTTATTTATTGAATCAATAGCCCAGAAAACACAAAAATTCTAGGAAATCTGAATGTATTCTGGTTGATTCTATTTGATATCATGTAATTTTTTTCCTTTTTATCTTTTTTCATTTCATCGCTTTCAGTTTTTGGTTTCTTTTTTTTTTTTTTTTTTTTTTTTTTTTTTTTTTTTTTTTTTTTTTTTTTTTTTTTTTTTTTTTTTTTTTTTTTTTTTTTTTTTTTTTTTTTTTAGTCAAATCGATCCGAAAAAATCTGAAAAAATTCTCGAGTCCCTTTCAAAGATAGGACAATAATATAAAAAATCGCGGGTCGAATCGGAGTGGTGACTGGGTCAGGATCAGGTCGAATCGGCATGGAATTCCCCATATACATATAAGGGCATGAAATATTGTAAATCCCTTATATATCTGTGTTACGTTGATTATCAAGACGAGTTACTTTCGGGACAGTCCTCGGAATTCCCCTTTCGATAAATTTGCAAACATCTCCACGTAAAAGTTTCCGAGACTTGGTGTTTCACTCGACGACGATTTCGGGGACTATAGAAGGAAATGGACTCTGAAAATGGTCCTCGTAATGACACGTCTTCAAAATCACGTTTCCTCGTGTGCAAACGAATATAAATGCCGCTTGCACGAACGCGCATACAATGATAAACGCAGGTTCCGTGTAGTGTACGCATACGTGTATATTCTGCTGTCAAAGCCGGTTCAATAAACTGACCTCTATAAATCTCATCGATAGCCCCGGCTACCAAAACTAAATGCCTGATAGAGAAGTGCCCTCGTAAATCGTACAAAAAAAATCTATAAACTATGTTAAGTTAATATGTTCCGCAATTTGTAAAGAGAAGTGGTCGAAATCTGTAATATGAGTGATTAAATTTCAGAATTTTGAAAGATATTTCGGAATTTCGAAAGTTATTTTAGAATTTTGAAAGTTATTTCGGAATTTTGAAAGTTATTTCAGAATTTTGAAAGTTATTTCGGAATTTTGAAAGTTATTTCAGAATTTTGAAAGTTATTTCGGAATTTTGAAAGTTATTTCGGAATTTTGAATGTTATTTTAGAATTTTGAAAGTTATTTCGGAATTTTGAAAGTTATTTCAGAATTTTGAAAGTTATTTCGGAATTTTGAAAGCTATGTCGGAATTTTGAAAGTTATTTTAGAATTTTGAAAGTTAAGGTTCAGACTTTTAAAATTTCAGATTTTTAAAAGTTGAATTTAAGACCTTTTGAATTTTTTCTAATTTTGAATTATAATATTTTTAAATAGATTTTAAATTCGACCATGCATATTTTCTTTAACTGAAATTAGAATTTTTCATTAAACTTGAGATTCTTAAAACGTGAGAATCAAGTTCAAAATAATTTCTAAAAATATGGCGAATTCCCGCGGTCTATGAAAAATGTACATTAATACAATACGTATCATCTATTCGAGTCAACAGAATTCCAGATGTTGCAATCAGTTTCAGAATCATAAAACGAGTGTCAAGACTCTCAATATTAAAAAATCATATCTTTCAACTATGTTTAATTTTGGCCCAAATCCGTACCAGAAAGTTCAGTGGCAATATCACGGGCAAAGTTTTAAAAGCATTCTGACGGTTTTTCGAACTTTCAAACAAAATAGAAAAAAGTCAAATTTTTGTCAAAATGAATCGAACCGGAAGTGCCACAGCAGTAGGAACCTTGATCTTTTTTGTTCGTCGTGCAAATGCGTTCTTTTTTTTGCACCTCCCGTAATCATCTCGTGGACAGTTCGGAGGCAGGCTCCCTCTTGCGTTTCTTCCATTTGATCCAAGAGGTGTACGACCGTTGGCACGTTCAAGGCGATAAAATTCGGCTGTGGGCAGTTTCGTCCAGCCGGCCACCAACGCCGTATTGCATGTAAAACATTTATGTCCCTCGCCCTTCGATATTGTTCGATCTCATGTATATTCCAACGTGTCTTCTTTTCTCACATTTTTTTCTGATCTCGCCACTTTATTGTTATTCTTATCATCCCAGTAGATAAATGATTCTGCGATTGTTCGATGTGATCGAATAAACGAAAGTATGAAAAACAATCACTACAAATAATTGGTTCGAGATGTAACAAGTTTAAAAAAAATTAAAATAAAAAAAAATATCTCTTAAAATAAAATGAAAAAAAAAAAAAAAAAAAAAAAAAAAAAAAAAAAATTCCCTTATCATTTTCGTTTTTTAAATTTTCAACGAATACCAGTTACGAAAACGACACTTTTGTCATTTTTTCTCAAAATCAAGTTAACACGAAATTGAAGTAAAATCACATTAAACGAGTACGAGGTTTTTGTATGAATTCCAAAATTTGTTCGTTATTTATGAAAGCTGAAGCGTGAGTATTCCCGCAAATGTTTTAATTCGGTGAAATATTAATGATTCGTGAACAACGTAAAATGTGTCTCCGTAGTTGCGTCCACGAAACAGCGCGCATTCTCGATATGACGTAGGTACGTGTTTAACGTTGACGTTCAACAGTTTGCGCGTCCGGATTTCAGAGTGTCGTTGACGTTAATAAAGCTCGGTGCTCCAGCTAACGTTTGACGGGTGACGCTCGTATTAGCCTCGTTAAGGTTCGTCCGTGCGGGTGTGATACGCCCTCGTTTCTTGTCCCATGACTTCCATCCCTTCCATCATCCCTAACACCACCAGCTTCATTATCAAACGCTATTCATACGTATATACGTGTGGAAAAGTGATATTGAAGCCATTCGACTTCAAGCACATTGCAGTAGTTTGCATCCCCTTAAACTTACATTAAACCGTGTTGATTGATGATCCACCTGATTATTTTCGTAAAACATCGTTGAAGGATGATTAATCGATCAGTTTATTCCCATCAGTTGGTCCTAATGAGGTGTAATTAATGCAAGTATCATCAAAGTTGCCTATCAGGTGTTTTCCTTGATCCGTTGATGCATATAACTCTTTTGGATGATCAATATTATTCGTCTGGTGTTGGATATCTTCTACCCTTGAAGAGTAGTGAAAATTCGTCGCGCTTGAAAGACCTTCCCGGTCAGTGATCGAGGGCTCCGGAGGGATCAAACGCTCCCTTGCTTATTTTTTAAAACAATTTTCGGGTCGGTGGAATCCATCTATAAATCAAAACGTGGGAGGGAGTACGTGATCTTTCGGATTCGGTACATTGAACGTAGGACGAGATACATCGAAGGACACTTTTTGGTAGAAAGCATGGAAAACATGGAAAAACTCTAATTGGCACTTGATAGCGATTGTTGATACGATAATAGAATGTGGTAGATCCAAACCAAACAAATAATTCGACGTAGTTTTCAGGAAAAGTTACTGAATAGTTATCAAAGAAACGATAGGATTATTTCAAAGATCCGCGAGTGTCAAGTATGATCCGATTGGATGACCATTGGTTACAGAATTATTTATTTTTAAACAAACAAAAAAACTATGAACGTCGAAATAAAACGACGATGTTTATTTAATCGTTTATTCAATAATCAACGTATTAATAATCATTTTCGTTTAGAAAACAATTTTCACTATTAATGATAAGCTTTTTTCAAAAACAGCGACTTCCGGGTCTTATTCCGGCCACTGTTTTTTAATAAGGTCATATCCGTTGTAACTTCGAGCAAAAAAGAAATATAAAAAATAAATAATCATCAATTTTAAACCTACATTTTGATAACAACACGTGTAGTGCTGATAAACCAGTACGTAATAATTATAATAACGATTACTAAGTAAATATCACTAAGTAATATTGAAAAAACTTTTTGTTTGGGTTTGTTTGGGTTACGACGAAATTTGAGAAAAGCCTACGCCTTTGGTGGACTTTATTAGGCCTTACATGGGTCAGGTACCTTAACATCGAGAAAGAGATACGGATGGGTGACAAAAATACGTGACTGCGTTATAACACGATCGAAAGTTTGCGATCGCGTTCAGTAGGGCTTCGATTTTTTTTTCTCCTGCTCTCTCACTTTCCCTCGACCTCGGGGTTCTCGCCCTTTACATCGCCAGCGTGCCCCGCTTTGACCATTTCTCGCGATTTTGTCGGGCTTCGATTCTCCAATCAATCTGTCGATACTTAGCCTTATTTGCTCCCGTCCGAGTTTGTTTTTCGTGTACATACAGCGCAGCCGCGTAAATCCCACGAACCGTTCGTCCATCGGTAATTTTTGCCCGATATGAGAAAGTTTTTGGAAAAATCGATTTTTTGTTGTTTTTTTTTCTATTTCTTCGAAAGTGAATGTATTCATGAACGTTCTTTCAAAAGGGTGCTAAAATATCCGGAATTACTTAATTGATTATCTTGAAATTTTTTTTAAATTTTTTTTTTTTCAAAAAGCAGTGACAAAACGGATCATTTTTTCTCCCTTTTTTCTTCTTTATTTCGTTATTTTGCGCGTACCTTAAAAGATTCTAGTTCAGTCGTCCGCTATTGATATATCGAGCCAAAAAATTGAAAAATTTCTTTTCTTTGTACGATCCATTTTTGAAATTTCAACACCAGCAGATAATCGAGACGTTGTATTCAAATGGTGTTTTCGTATGTTAAAAGTGCATAAAATGTTTTATATATTTTTTAAATTTGTTTTCAGAGTCCATTTATTAAATAGAGAATCAATGAAAATAGGCTTTTTTTCGAGCGCCTTAAATATAATGCTGCCTTAATAGGAGATAAGAGGAAGAATACAAGCAGCGAAAAAACAAAAGATCGTTTCGCTATTAGCTGATCACTGTTCGGTTGTTATCCGGTGGACATGTTTCATGGGCTGCTTTGATAATTGCGATAATGATCCTAACTTTTTCGTTGTTTCGGCTGCTCGCTCTTTTCCCTCCTAACCATTTACGCTTTACGGGTTGGAATCTGCGATATCATCGAGCCACGTAACGGGCTGTGAAGGAAGGAAAGGAAAAAGGGTTCCACCTAGAAATGAGAGGCAAAGTGGAATTCCAGTTTGTGCACGTCATTAGTAATGATAAATCCATTTTCGTTGATCAAAACAATCATTCCTGTTAAAATTCTGATGATTTTCATAATTTTTAATGTTCGTCTCCAGTCTGGATTTTAACGTTTCACTTCTAATTCAAATTTTATATTTTCAATATTCCTCGTTTTTTAAAAAAACGATAAGTTTTGATCAAGCCAGTTTTTGAGCCAATAGGAAACTTCTGGATCACTTTGGAACTGCGATGGACTAATATCAGAATTATCTTTTGGTTTTATAAGATGAAAGCCATTTTCAGTAATAGAACACCAGGTCAATTATTTTTTTTTTTTTTAATTTCCTTCGAACTGTCGTACCGTTACGAAACGGAAATTCAAGACTCTGATACATCGAGGAATCATTGGGATCTTCGTTCTTATCGATTGTGAAGAAAAACAAAAAGCTTTCTCACTCTTTTGTGGGAATCTTGATGTTCCTACCAGTAAGCTATCTTTATGGCGATGGAACATCGGGTATGGAACATAATACGATCCAGGGCATAGATGGACATAGATTTATGGTTTGGAGAAAGTGGACATCGAGATTGAATAAAAAAAAAAAAAAATATTTCGATATTGAATCCCATCGATGTTTCTCTTCATGTCCGATGATCTCACATCAGAGATTTTTCAAATCTCTAGTCGATGGAAATGACTAGCAACCCTTGTCCAGTCATTCGGGACGATTTTCATGTTAATAAGACGCTTCCGTGAACATTCCGGAAACGCGTGGAAACCGTTTTTTTTTGGTGGCCTAGTAGCGAAGCTGGACTTTCAAAAAAGCTACTGGAGAGCTTTTACAGACATTGAAAAGGGTGGGGGGTAAGAGGGGTAGCATCGACGCAACCCGCAGCGTCGATAGGGCAATAATACTAAAAAGATAAAATGTCCGAGAAAACGAAGGGGCACATACTGGCTTGGACTTCCATGCCACCCTTCGACGAGACTTTAGCGAGCCATTGCCAGTTCCGTGGACAGATAAAAAAAAAGGGAAAGGAAGGGAGGAAAAGAGAGAGAGAGGGAGGGAGAGGGAGAGCCCAAACAAAAAAAGAAGCCCCCGGGAGCGTCGAAGCTCGTAAGCTAAGGGCAAACACATTGAAACGTCAACGACACAAACTGCAAAGACACTAGGAATAGGGAAATAAATATACGATACCAGTACGTACTCCGAGAATAAACGAAAAGTGTGTAACGTTCCAAAACCACCGAGAGCACTCTATATACATATAATATACACATAAGAAGGAGGCACCCTTCTCTACTGAACTTACACATGGAAACTTAGGGACCTGGCGCCAAATTGGACCATCATTGGATTCCGGATACACTTTTGTCGAAAAGTCTCTTTTTTCGAGCGATCTTTGAAAACAAAAAATTACTTCTTCAATTACAATTCCATTTACCGTAGCTTCGGTAGTAGGTCGCGTTAGAAATACTTTTTTTAAAGATATTGCGCGGTTTTTGTTGGAAGTTCTCTAATTGAAAATAATTTTTCATCAAATCAGCTGTAGGAGTCGTTGTAATCCATAAAATTAATGACATTCTGTATCGAAAGGAACTTGGCACCTTGCTAATGACGTTTTTGTCGTTTGGTCACTCAGCAGCGGAAGAATCCCTTTGTGTTTTCATAATCCAGTTGGAACGAGTACACTCGGTTCGTATTCGCACCAACTAGCCCAAACACGCAGAGACACGTCTGTGGAAGAATGGAAGTAGACAGGGTGGTGAACTGCCACTGTGAGCTGCGCTAATAATGGGCGGGAAGACCCCGTAAGCCAGTTGACCGTGACTAGATAAAAAATACTGCCCCGGAGAGAGAGAGAGAGAAAAAAGGGAGAGAGAATAAGAGAAGGCTGAATTTCGTGTCCCAAGGATCACACACGAAGAAACTGGACAGATATCGCTGTGGGATTCTCCCGGTCCAGCAAAAGCTGCCCAGTGGTAACAAACTATCGGTTACTCCCTACCCTCGATTCCAGTAGGGTTCAGGGGGCTGTATTTCCACACGGATTTTAGCATAGAAACCAAACCGTATACCACGACCCCCATGCTGCGTTGTCATGCTAATCGTATACGAGCCTACACCCACCGCATTGTCCATCTCCGGTGGAAGACGCCGGGGAGAGCTTCATGGTGTACCTTATTGCCAATCGTCCCGATTCAGCGCTCTCCTTTTATACGACCTTGGTGGATCGTGAGGTCACGCTGGAAAAAGGCGTGCATAGAGGGAAAAAGAGAATGACAATGAGAACGAGAGAAAAAGGATAGAGTGCCTGACAGTGTTGCAGAGCGAATTAAACAAGGGTAGGAGAAGAGTCAAAAAGTACGAGCTGGAAAACCAAATGATTCAACTTGTTGGAGAACGATAAGAGTCAATGAAAGTTCTTCCGAAATATCGAGCAGTTATGTCATTCAGAAATTGTGGAGAACGATGGCTGTGGATGGATTTTTCGATTGATTCTCTTAGTGACCAGAGGACACTCTGATATTTGGGTATCCGTGTTTTGATACTTTGAGTTGGTCAGGCTCGATGCAGAGTTCATTCGAAATCCACGAACTTTCTTTTCACGCTGATCCTCGTTTATTCGAATTTCATACTTGACCGTGATGATGGAGCTTAGAACGTAAAAAGGCTGGCATTTGGAAATCTCGTTTTACGAAGCGATCATAAATTTGCACGTCCGCCCGTAACGCTGTATCGAATATCCTTTCTGCAAGGTGAACTCGCTTTCAGCTTTATAGAGTTACGTGGACGTCGAAGAAATCGTACATTCGTTTTCCCATGGGTCTCCTGTCCAAGCACAATGTCACCCTAGAGCTTTCCTCCATAATTTTAGTGTCTCGGACGTGTGCCGCTCTCGATTTAACACACCCATGTCCTACCGATCCTGTACAACGAAACACAACGGAATACCATGTCAGGAAACATCTCCACCAGCGAAAATCTTGCTCAGTGGAGACTTGGAAAACTGTCGCAACAATTTCCAAGTTGGCACGCGATTCTATTGTTCTAGCAGTCCATTTCGTTTAAAAGGAGCAGAGGGGCATGGCAAAACGATCTCGAGGATTTGAGAGGATCCAATATCCTTTTTGATTCTGATCAGATTCCCCAGATCACTTCCGATGGACACGATCGTATCGAAGCTTCAATCTTTCGATAGTGACGAAACTTCTCTTTCACTTTTTTGGTATCTGCACTTTTATCATTGTTCGATCCATCATCGAACTATCGACTTACGATTCTCTCCGAATACTCGACAAAAAAGAACGATTTCCCATGCTAGAAGAAATCAATTTTCAATTCCAGCGATAAAAATCGATTTTCAATGTTAAAAAGTATCGACGATGTCCAAACTTTTATTTTTCTCTTAAAAAATTGGCAATTTATGTCTTTTTATAAAATTCTCTACTTTTTAACATTGGAAATCGATGTTTTTTTTTCTTCCACAGTTGAAAATTGAATTTTCCTAAAATGGGAAGTCCTTTTTTCCCGTAGGATTTGAAATGGATTTTACGTGTGAAATAAAAACAGCAATACTGCAAGATTCACGATGAAGGAAGATACGAAAACTGGGAATTCTTTTGCACTTTTTGGATTTGGCATTTTAACGACCAATTAAAAAAGTGTTTATCAGTAATAAAATTCAGTGCTGCATCAACGATCAATGAAAAATGTTCGATACGAGGCTTCCGTTGTTCCGTCTAATTAAATGGCTGCAGTCGAACGGTTTTTCCTTATTTTTCGTAAATATACGAGAAAAATTGAATTACGATAAGTACGGAGGGCTCATGGACGATGTACGAGCGTTTCAGAGATGACCACCAGAAGCGGTTTTCGGGAGCCTCCGAGTCCATATAATAAAATAAACTGTCAGCTGCAGATCGGCATAAAAATGCTAAAAAGGACGATATCGATGATCCATATTGCTCTCGTACAAGACAAAACGACAATATACGTACACGGGCCACTGGAATAGGCTCTTCTATTTTTCTTTTTTTCTTTCTCGTCCCTCCTTTTTCGTTTTTCTCTCGTTCTTTCGCTTCTTCGTTCCAAACTCTGGAAGGCAACCCGGTAGACCAGCAGGTTCGGATCGCCAGCGAAGAAACACACGTGTCAGTTAGTTCGTGTGGGTATCTATGTATAGTTAGAACGTACAGAGCAAGGAGCGACCATCGAACCAGATTACTATCTCTCACTGTCTCTTTTAGATGGTAAATCATTGCCGAGACATTTAACCGTTATACGCCCGACCGAGAGAAAAAGAGAGAATATCCATTGACTGAGTTGAACCCGTACAATAGCGATATCTCGATCCTGCAATACCAGTACACATAGGCCGGTTGTATATACGTATGTTTACCGGGGATAATCGATTTATTTCAGGATATATATTTGTTGAATATTAAATTAAGAAATCAAATAATTCAACAACGAATAATTATTATAATTTTTATAACGTAAATAATTATGGTTTCATAACGTAAATAATACATATTTATATCACGTTAATTATTTCAATTAATCAAAATTCAATTTTATATAAATTTTATTTTCATATTTTTCAAAGTACTGATATCGAAGACCTTTTTTGTAAAAAAAAAATTCAATCTCCTTTTTCAAATGTAGATTTAAAAATTAAATTTACTTTCGATTAATTATTTCAATGAAACGAAGGTAAATTTAATTGTAAACTCTACATTCGAAAAAAGTCGATCGATTTTCCTTTCGAAAAAAAAGTACTTCGAAATCAGTACTTTCAAAAATATCAAAATAAAAGCAGACAAAGGAAAACAAGATTTTTCACAAATTCCAAAAGAATTGCGAAAAGGCTTCGACGCTCTTCCAAAAAAAAATCAAAATCAAAACAAAAACACATTGAAACATTTTTTTTTCCCTCACTTATAAATTTTCAACGATGTTTATTTTTAGCACTGATTTTTCTTTGTTTTTTTCGGAGATCGTGAAGATAGCCCTGCGAGGCGAAACGGCTAACCTTAGTGCTCGTGATTCTCGAGTGGGAGGCAGTCTGATGATAACAATAATAATGATAACGGTATCACGTCGCTGTTTGAGGGTGGTTTTGTATCGCGAGTAGGCGGGGCCAGGCTGACGCTTCGCGACGAACCGAGCCAACTAAACGAATAGGTAGGGTTTGCTCGTGTATATACACGGACACGAGCGTACACTTGTACATGTATTTAGGTAGGTGTACGCTTAAAATATAGGTGCGATGCGCGTACGTTTGGGTTCGGGCGAAGAGCGACGGCGCGAAAACTCCGCTAAGCATCTCCGTCCTTTTCTCTGTTTAACGAAACCACAACCCTCTCCCGCCCCTCCACTGCTCACCATATTATTTTCCACTTTATTTTTTTGGTCTCTCCGAGCACTGTTCTCGCAGAAACGTAAGAGGGAAAAATCTAGCCAAAACATTGTATTATAAATTTGCAACTGCAATTGTAAAAACCTTAGGCGACCTATTGACTCATTTTTTTCGAAACGGTTTATTGCGTTTTGGAAAAAGGTCTACACGAGTTATCGAAATCCGATGAATTAATCGACTCGAAACTTGGGACCACTTGTGTCCATGTCACAGCAATTTTTCTTTGTCCAATGTTTTTCATGTTTATATTCGTTTCTCCGGTTATTAATAACTGTCGCGTCATTTTTCGTCGGAAATTCGAAAAAGCGATACAAATAATATTGTAATGATAAATCTTTAATAAATTGATCTTAAAATAAATAAATAATAAATCTTCAATGAAAAAAATCTTTTAACGATGTATAATAAATAAAATAATCTTTAATAATCTTTCATCTTTAATAAACGATTGAAGCACGATAGTAAAGAGAGCCCGGTTAAATCGTATCCGATATTATTTATTTAACGAAGAAGAAACTCGTATGTCTTTTTTTAAGGTATGGCAGGTGGTCCGAATCAAATACACATGTTTCATATTTTACAACGGATTTTTTTTTATAAGAAAGAAAAGTAATGCAATAATCGATTATTGCATTCGGTTTAATAAATGAAGTATTTCATTTATTAAACCGAAGGTAAAACTCAGGCAATCTTTATTTAACATTGTCTACATTCAAAAAAAAAAAAAAAAAAAAAAAATTCAGGCCGTCGTTGAGTCTCTCAAAGATACGCAACTAGATCGTTCATAACATTTTCAATTACCAATATTTTCAAATGAAATTTTATTCGCGACTGCGTTAACACTCGTACATAAACATTTAACCGTCCAAACGAAACTGCAATCGTTTTACTCGTTCCCTCGGAAGTTTAACGAAAAACCAAAACTCTGACTTTCATTTTCTTCTGTTTCGTTTCGTTTTTTTTTCTTTTCTTCTTTTCAATTCACAGTATTTCTTCACCCGGTTACGAGATTTGTTTACGAGATTGTCCGAAGTTTCAAAAATTACTTGTCATCGTTCAAAGTTGGTCGCAAGATAATAAAAATCAAGTGTAACTCCGGCAAGCATTGTCAAGGCGAAATACAGGGAATACAAGAGTGGAGGCGGAAGATCTTCACTGTTTGCAGCAGTGGCAAAACTGGAAACGACTAACAAGATTATTGCGGTAGATCGCACGCGGGTTTGATCGCTCCGGAGATCTAGGGAGAGCGAAGGAGGAGGAGGAGGAGGGGGGGGGCTAAATCGTTAACGATATCACTCGTCAATCACGTTGATGACTGGTGACTGATGTGAGAACGACATTGAACGTTGAAACGAGAAAGGGAGGACTCGTAAACTCATCTCAGGCAAACGAAAAAGAATGGAAGGTGGTTAAAGAGTCGTCAGGGTTATTGGGTAGGGATTGCCGAAGAATTGAGAGAAAAAAGAGAGAGAGAGAGAGAGAGATCGAAGAACGCGAAGCGGAAGGAGTTACGTGGCGTAATACCGCGAAACCCGATCAAATCATTCTTTAACGCGAAAAGGGAGAAGTTAACCGAGGGATGAAGGTATCGAGGGAAGACAGAAGGGTGGCGACGCGTGCACATCCGAAATGTACGACGCACGAAAGGACACCGAGAGGCGATCCTTGCATGAACGATCGTGAATTAAATCGACTCCCACCGCGCGCCAGTCTGATTCAACTTGCCCGAGACGAGAAACGTAAAAAAAGAAGAAAAAAAGAGAGAAGAAGAAAAAACAAAAACGTCAGCCTGTGCGACTTTGAGCGAACGCTCGATCGTGAAATTCGATCGCGGAACGTCAAAGTTCGAAGGCGTTTTTTTTTTGCCTGTCGAAGTATTTGTTCGATCGGTTCGAAAGTAACGTTTGAATTTGAACGATTTTTTTTTGTTTAGATTCTTTTTTAATTTTCTTTTTTTAACATTTCGATGAAAAGGGTCGTGAAAAATAGTTATAAATAATAATGCGAAAGATAAATAACACGGTAACAATTGGATTTTTGGTATTCGTATCGAGATCCCGATTTATAAATGGACGATACATCGAGCGGTGATCGTTTCCTCTTGTCTCCTTCATCCCAATCCTTCTTCATTGAATACCCAATATTTTTTGAGTTTTCGGCTTTTGCGCGAGAAAAACCACAGCGAGATCTTGTTTTTTTTTTCCCCGCACCCCGTAGCTGGTTGACTTAATTTTACGATGGGAGATCCGCCCATCAGAATCACAGACGGAATGAGAAAGAGACCCGGAGAAACTAAACTGCGCTTTAGGAAGGGAACTTACGTGTGGGGGTTGAACACACACCCGCACGTTACTTCATACTCGATTCCATCGAGGAAAGAATCGACTCGCGTTTCCAGAGCGCTCGATGTAAAGCTCTTTACGCCCTTTTGATCCTCAATAGAAAATATCGTAAAGAATGTAAGCCGGAGAGAAGGGAAACGTCGCCTGGAGAGGGCAAGGGACAGAGAGAAGAAACGAGAAGTGCAATGAGAGCGAATAAGCTCCTCGACGGATAAAAATTATCCCTTCAAAGTCGCGAAGAAGCGCTATAAAAGTGTAGTTAAGCCAGCGCGAAATCATGACTCCCTTATACTCCTCTCTCTTTCTTTCTTCGTACCCTCATGAATTCTCGGTGAAAATTCTTGCAGTCCTGAGATTTCCCTGGCAGCCGGTAATAACTATAATTGGTAAATAATCCGAAGCATCAGTGGTCCTCTCACTCTCGACAGGGAGAGAGCGAAAGAGGGAGGGAACGAGAAGGGGAGAAGGGGTGAGATAAGAGACCGTAAGGAGAGAGTCTAGTGATGAAATTTTCTAAAGCCTATGAAAAAGCTCCGGGGCGGCGGGGGGGGGGGGGGAGAAGCGAAATGACAATGAAATTAACGCCAAGGAGTGACTCCGGGAAAGAACTTTGGCTAAGTTTTACCTCATTCACTTTTATATTATTATTTTCATTTGCATATAAAGCTTTCTTCTCGGATTGAGCCGTTCCGTTTTCTCTCTCTCTCTCTCTCTCTCTCTTTTGGACTTCCGGTTGAATTTATTCGAGTCCTAGATGGAAAGGGTACCGAACTTACTGGAAATCTTACGATTGGTGACATTGACTAATTTAATAAATTAGATTGACAATGAAAAATTGTCTTTTTTGTTCGGGCTTGTTTGTACAAAATTGCGAGAAGTTGGACTGTAAAGAGCAGTTCGAATTTGTAGAATTGATAATTCAACGTTGTTTGCATCAATCGCTGTATGGTAAAAATCAACGATTACGAGTTTCGAAAATACAGTCTGTTTGACCAGAGGGTGTCCGGAGAAACTTGAAAAGCACTGGGGAAGATTCATTGAATAAAAAATAACAAGATAGCGGGTGATAAGCTCCATGATGCTTTTGACAATAAATCAATTTCATTAATGATAATCAATTGACATCCGCAAGAAATATTTTTCATAAATTTCATGGCTCAATCTGGAATTACACGCTTTTTTTTAAACTGTAAAGAAAACGGTTTCCTAATGTATTTCACCGATGCAACCTTCAATAATAAATTGTTATTGGGTGTATACACGATTCGTGAATTTTTAATTTTTTTTTTTCGATTTTCGTTTGTAAAATTACACAGCGTTACTTTAGCATACAAAAAATCCTTTACTCGGTATAATAAAGTAGAAACTTTTCAACCCCGAAAAATCCTCGCACATATATATATATATATTTCGACCAATTGGAAAATCATTTAGTATCGCCAGAGATTATTCCAATCGAGGGAACGCGAAGAAAGAACGAAGGCGGATAAAAACAACCGAAAGTTCGAAAAGACACGACCGCAGGAGAAGGAGGCCAAAAAAAAAAAAAGAAAAGAGGAAAAAACGGAGAATCGTGTAGCGATCAGTGTTCGTTGCCGCATATCGAGGAGACGTGTGGGTGGCCATGTGAAGCTTTTCTCGTGGATACTATCGTATATAAAAGAGAAAAGGGATTTTGCGGATCCCCGGAATTGAAAGAGAGATCCAGTGGGCTAGAAGAGAAGAGTATCGTGGAGGGAAAGCTAACCTCAATATATGTATCATTTTCAACGCACACGGATTACTCGTACACATATCCAACTACGAGGAAAAATAATAACAATAATTTCTTAAGGGCAGGGTAAGGTGTCAAAACTTATTTTTTGAATTTTTTCTTTTATTTTCTGAATATACAATATGTCGAGAGTATTGTGTACAAATTTCAAGCAAATCGGAGCAAACCTGAACAATTTAAACTAATTATACAGAATTCGAGTATCGGATATATAAAGTGATAAAAAAAATTTTTTTTTGGGTTATTGAATTTTGGAAATTTTGCAATTGATAATTAAAATAATTTATAATTCATAATCGTCGAAATTCTGGAATATTTCTTTTTTTTCCTCGGGTTTCATAAATCCTGGGTTAGAAAAGGGTGTACATTAATTCTAAGTACGTGGAAAAATGATAAGAATAATAATGTAAAATAATAATAAGAATAAAGTGATTTTTCTAAAATTGGTTTTGGTTTTTGAATTTCGAAACTGTGCAATTGATAATTTGCAATAATTTATAATTCGTAATCGTAAAAATTTCGGTAAATCTCTTTTTTTTTCCCCTCGCGTTTCATGAATGCTACGGGAGGGAATTACATTTTTTAAACTTCTAGGAATTATTTATTGATACAGCAAATTATAAGTTTTCGATCATCGATACGTGAGAATTTCATTGACAAATAATTGTAACTACACCTCGTCTTATCGCACATTCAGCATTTACGATGATTGCAACAAGCCAATTAAATCCAATTATCGAATCGTTCTTCACGTTCGAAGGGTGTTCACCAGGAGTGTGCGGATAGCTATAATTGGAGGAGGATAAATTTGACACGAGTGCGACTGGAAATGCGAAATATTCGTGCAAATTGCTGCGAATACAGGGTAGAAAAATATATCGTGCAACTCGTATTCTCTCTATCTCTTTCCCTTATTTTCCCTCCGGACAAGCAAAATATTTAGCCGTCGAAATATACATGTGTATAGGCATTCAAGCCTCGAAGGGTTCTTTACCGATGACTCGGAATTCGCCCGAGCGATTTTCCGAGATTTGTGGGCTATCAACTGATTGCCAATAATTCCTCATACGGTTGATTCGTTTTTGCTATAAAATTTCGTCCGAAATTTCCATTCATCGTTTTCAGCCTCCTCGTTTTCTCCGAAATCGAAATCGATAGGAAAATATTTAAAAAAACAAAAAGAAATGCAAACCGGAAGTGCATTTCGTATTACAAAAAATAAATGAAAAAAAAAAAAAACAAACAAAACAAGAAAGAAAACAAAAGAATAGATTGGCCATTGAGTTAAGATTTATCGTGCCACGCGTGGTCGAGAATTGATGTCACGTTCTCAACGTAAAATCGCATTCCGCGATAATGACGAAAAATCGATCAGACGAAGAAACCGAATCGTCTCGAGCAACCCTTGAAAAGAGGGCGTTTCGGGGACTGCCACGCGTCTGGATTACCAAATATTTCCGATTCTTCTGATCCCCTTGCGAGCTCAAGATAATTGCTGTCATCCCGCGTTTCATTCTCAATTCTCGTTCTCGTTATCAGCGCTAAAATAATTGCGATCCTCCATCAAGGATAAATTCGGATAAATGAAACTTCGAAGTTTTGCGAAACGTGAAATTTCACTGGGAAGAAAGTTGTCGTTTTATAATCAAAGAGCTTGGAACGTCGTCGGTCTTAATCGAGCTAGCGCGACAGCCATTAAAGTTTCTTTTTTTCTAATCGAATCACTGCTCTCATATCGAGGTTTCGAGGCAAAAAAAATTCCATTTTTTCTTTTACATATTTCGAAAATTTATTGTAGAGTATTATCTCAAAATGGTGCAGATATGTACGAAGGAGTTTATAGAAATATGATTCGGTATCGATATGAGTTCAATAGGGGTGTTTTTGAGCCTCCATCGTTCTAGGCCTCGCGAGGATACAGCTCGGATATTTGACACGTCCATTAATGTTTTTTTTTTTTTTTTTTTTTTAATTTCGACACTTCATCACTGCGGTGAATATCAAAAAATCACATAACTGGCTACTCCGTGGTGTTTTATCGTACAATTAGTAGACTACCACGACAAATCTCGTACTCTGCTTCTCCGTTGAAGAAAAAAGATTTTTTTTTCGCCAAAGAATGCCACCCTGACCCAGTAAGTTCGGTCAATCCGGTAGTTAACCGAAGGGATCGATAGCCTGGCTAATCAGATCAAGCCTTGCACTTTCGACGCTTGTGCGTGTGTGGGTCACAGTCGAGTCGATGACTATCCCAAGCTCGTGTTGATAGGCATCAGTTCGAACGGTAGCAAACGCGATTTTGGTCTTCGCCGCGTTCCCTTAACGCGAGTGGCGTTTGCGTCGATAATCAGATGGGTGACCGATTATTCTCGTATCCATATATTTTTTATAATAATTTTTTTTTTATAAATATGTATTATAATTATAGAAAGCGTTGGAGAGGGAAAAAAGGAACTTACGATTGATCAGCGATATCATCATTATTTTTAGAGAATATTCTTGAATTTATTTGCTTTCGAAAAATGAAAAACAAAAGGAATACGATTTTTTCAAAACTTTCAAGCGAAAGATTGAGAATCAAGTTTATCAGGCCATGATTCCAGTAGGGTCGTTTTCGTATGACAATTAATCAGAAACCTAAGGTTTAAAGGCCGAGATTTTCCTCGCGTTTGTATCACGCTCTATCAATACCCGGAAGTTCTTAGCCATCCGTTAAACAAAGATTTACGAATAAATCGGTGAAAAATCAAAAATCGAAGATCACAACGTAAAGGAACCGGTTATGGCTATTAAGGCATCAGTGATCGACCTTATTTGAAGCTTCAGGAATCGATCGACCCTGATGCGTCTGGGTCAGGGTGGCCTTGTGCCCCTCCCTCCATATCGCTCTCCCCCTCTTTCCTTCTTTCTCTTTTTCCATCGGCATCTTTCGTCGACGTAGCACTCTTCTCCCTGAACCCCTTTTTCGAGCTTACGTACGCTTTCGTTCATCGCGGATAAATGTACAGTCTGCGTGTATGCCATAGCCGGTTTTCTCTGAATTGCACGTGGTCATATACACGCATACAGGGTGTAGCAAAAAAGATGGATGAAACGAGCCGCGCGGTGGTGAATCCGGGTTTATAAGATTTACCATTTTTTTTTGCGATTCGGCAATTTTTGGAGAATTTTTTTTTTTCGCGTTGACGATTCACGTTGAACTTCGCGCTAGAATTTTTTATTATTTTTTCAATAAACATTCGATACGATTGTTTCGTATCGATGTTCAAACTTTGAACTCTTAATTTCAATTTTTTTCATTTATTTATTTCAATTTTTTTCATTTCTTTATTACAATTTTTTCCATTTCTTCATTTTAATTATTTTCATTTCGTGAGAACTACTCGTCATCTTGTATTTTCATTTACCACATCGTATTGCAGCGCGAGGGCACAGGGAAACTGGACAAAACTCGTGTCGGTATTAACAAATTGGCGCGTGAAAATGAAAATTCTTTTTAGATTTATCATTGCGATCTCCAGGCAGAATTAAATTAGTTTTATCGACAGAACCTAACCTAAAACTGGATCGCCCTGTATACAACAATCGGTACTTAGGAACTGCAACGAAGGCAAGGCACCGACCGTTTTCTGGCGAAGCTTTACTATGCTACGAGAAGGATACGAATGTAACCTACGTGCCACGTCATCAGTCGCATAAGGCAGCAGGGAAGGGGGGGGGGGGGGGGGGGGGGCGCCGGGGGGGGGGGGGGGGGGGGGGGGGGGGGGGGGGGGGTGAAAGATGCTGGCGTCGTCGGATCTTCCCTTTCTTCGGCCACGAGCCCCGCGTCACTGTGCGAAATCACGGCGAGAGTAAGCGTGACGTCACACGATACGAGAAATCGTAACAGTGGGTGACGGTTATCCCCGATGAGAAAAATCGAATCAACGATCGATCTATCACTTGGAATTTTATTTTTAATATTTTTTTTTTGTTTATACTTTTTATTAACGCGGAACCAAAAAATATCAAGAATAAAAATTGATTTTTTAAAAATAAATATTAAATGAATAAATTATAAGAACAGTATTAAATAATTAAAAAATGGTAGATATGTTATTTGTTTTGTTGGTAGCGAATAACGAAATAATTTATAATATATATTTTTTAACAATAATATATTTTTCTTTATGTATTTAATATATTGATTTTTTATATAAATATATTTTTAGATATTTATTTCTTGTTGCTTCAATAACAAATGAATTCAATTATTGTGAATTTTTTTATTATTTCTCTCGGCGTTTTCGATAGAATTAGAAACAAATTCAATTCCTTTCATATTAGACGAAAAACGCTTCAAATATATAGAAAACACTATCCTTCGCAAGACAAGTGGGAATATAATCTGGTGAAAGAGAAATTCTTGTTTTCTGGAAAACAGGAGGATAGACAATCAGAAAATAGAAAAATGATATCTTCTGAAAGATAAGGATGAAAATAATCTAAAGATACGAAAATAGATAATTTTAAGATAGAAAATCATGTTGTCTTTTGGAAGATAAGAAAGAAGATAATCTGGAGATAGTAAAAGATGAAATCTTCTTAAAGATAAGGACGAAGATAATCTACAGATACGGAAAAAGATTATTTGAAAATAGAAAAAATTTTTTCATTTCAAAGATGGAAAAGAAAATGATCTGAACGTGTACAAAAAAAAAGATAATTTGGAGGTAGAGAAAAATCTTGTCTTCTGGAAGCTAAGAAAGAATATAATCAGCAGATAGAAAAAATCCTATCTTTGAAAGATTGGAAAGAAGATAATCCGAATTATACGAAAAAGATAATCAGAAGGTAAGAAAAATTCTGTCTCCCGAAACTTTTCTTGTTAAATAATTCGTACTATAGTTGCTCTACTTACTATTTTGTTTCTCGCTTTGTGTTTTTAAAATGAATTTCTCTCTGTTGTTCCTAAACAGCATTTAATATATTTAATTAGCGTTTTGGTGATCGTATCGTGATATCGTGCTTCACGGAGGTCCTGGAATAACGATAGTGTTCTCTGTACCACGACACGTGTTTGTTGTGTCTGTAATGTTTTGGATCAGTTAAGAATTAACGAGTGATACGAAGTTGTTTTGAGAGAGAGAGAGAGGGAGAGAGAGAGACGGCTGAGAGAGTATCAAATGTGTGTTATCACGAGAGCATACATAGTATCAAAAGTCACGTCATCGTTATTGTTTTTCTATAAACTGCTCCTGATAATACACCAGCGTTTCACATGATATTTATGCATATATGTATAAAAATGAATATTCCAGTCACCTCGAGAATAAACTAGAGGACATGGCAGTCAATTAAGAAAAATAATTTTCTAATCATCATTATCTTTGATAATCCAAATACTAATTACATTTCTGTAAATCTTGCACATTTTAAATTAACTTTAAAAATGTAGTGGGATTAAAGAACGTTTATTAGGAATCATTAATAATATTTTGTATTTCTTTAATGCTTTATGTTTTTTCATTCATTTAAAAAATATTTCTAAAGAATTAAAATTTTGTTGAAAAATGTATCTTTAATATTTATCTATAATTCAAGCTGTTTTTACATATTTATTTATTGTTTTAATAAATTACAAAAGCATATGCGATTAAAAATTGATTATTTCTCGTCTTATTGTTTATCTCGCTATCAAATTTTCACTAAAAAGTCACTAGAGCTGCAATTTAAATAAATAAACTTTAAAGTTTGACAAACACCAGATTCTCGGGGCTTTTTAATGGAATAAACAATTAGCTATATTTTTATCGTAATTGATTAAAAAATCAGTGTCATAAAAGATGATTTTATTTGACGAAGGAATTTTAAAAAATTTTGCACGTTACTTTTATAGCTGGCAAAATAAAATACTAAACACGAGAGAGGTCGTACCGCAGCGGATTTACGGGAGGGTTGGGTAGTCCCCGTGGTAGTGGCAGATAGAGATAGGTCACGTTATTGTCGCGACTTGACAATATAACGCAGGCCACTCTCGATCGTCTCACGTCTTCGGCCTCGTAGCCGAGACTTCTCTGCCTCGTGATACATTTTTTCGTTGTGTTCTACTGTGCAACATATCACAAACGGCAGCCGGAGTGAACTAGTAGAAAAAACCCGGCAACTTGGAGCGGACCGGACCAGTCAGAAAAAATAAAAAAATTCAATCATTAAAATGTTTACAAAAAATAATCTCTACGATTATTGCAAAGTAATACCAAAGTTTTTTTTATTTTAAGCTTAATTTTCAATAATCAGAATTAATATAGTGACTAATAGAGATCTCGAATTCTTCGAATGGGAAAGATAAATGAGTATCACTCCGAATGATTAATTAATAAAAAAATGGTATTTTAAATTTTAAAAGTGAAGAAATTGAATAAAGTTTTTCCAATTATTCCAATGGGAAATTGATAACTTTTAAAAGAAATCGGAAATAAGGGGGATACCCATTTTTTAACGTGTAATAAAAAAATGAATATTGTCTAGATTTTAAATATACAAAATTATAAATATATACAATGTGATAAAAAAATAAATATTGTCTAGGTTTGAAAAATATAAAAAAAGTGAAATTAACCTCCTTCTTATTTTCAATTCGAGGCTTTAATTTTAAATGTTTCCAATTTTTTAATTCTGATAATTAAATTAACATTTTTTCAATCATTAATGTGAAAAAATCTGTGCAAACAGCGACGACTTTTCAGGAGAAGAAAAATCGAAATGAAAGTGCGAAATCTGATAAAAACAAATGTTTAAAAATCCAAAGAAAATGCGAAATCTGATAAAAACAAATGTTTAAAAATCCAAAGATACGAGAGACAAAAATTAGGACGAGAGAATAAAACGGAGATGGTTTGAGGGAAGAAATCATCGATCAATTTGATCTCTGTAACCCGAAAGTGTGAAGTTAATTTTTTCTCGTTTTTGCTTGTCTTCCTAGGTTGAGGGTGAGCATACCAGGGATAGGGTCGCGAAGACAGGCGTCTCCTATTGTTAGGCAGCCCCCTCGGTGATGCGAGCAAAGTCGCTTAAATCCTCGTTACCGCTTCATCCACCTACAATGTGTACACTCGTGTATACATGTATCGTTTCGTACTCGTAAATCTCCAGATACTCCGGGAATTAGGGCAGCGATTAACGAGACTCCACGTCAAAATCAATCCTTCTCTTCTCTCCAACAAGAAAAAAAAAAAATTACATACCTTCGGTTAAATTATTGATTTCAGTGTTTTTACGGATTCTTCAAAAATGATAATTAAATAAAATGGAATACGATCGAAAAATATTTCATCGAATATTTAATATTTAATCTATGAATAAATATTGAATTCGAAACGACCCCATTTTTATCACGAAAGAATAAAAGCTGACGAATTGATAAATGAAGCTGATAACCAATTCCACAAACATTTTGTTTATTATTTTTTTACGTAAAATTGTATGAGGAAAAAACGAAAATTCTTCATTTTCGTGTCAAATGGTATATCAGTTATCGTCGAAATAATTTCATTATTGAATTTATCGTTCAACAATTGTTATAAAAATTTACTTTACTTTCCAACAATTATAATAAAAATTCAATATTATTTACAACTTCATAGAGCATGGAATTCACACAAATGTATCTAAAAATTTCATTTTGAGTCGTTCCGATGGTCCTGATAGCTAATTGCCCATTGAGTAACATACTATGCCCAAAATAACACTGAATAAAATGTGCGAATTTCATTAGACAGGTCGTTTCGAAGTTCATACCATTTTTAAAATGATCAGCTGAAAAAGGAATTCGAATATTCAAAATCGAATGGATAATAAATACTCATAGAGTTTTATATATATTAAAAAATTATATTCGATATATTTTAGATGATAAGTATGCATTTTGTAATATGTATTAATTCCTAATATATGTTATAATAATATTAAATACTCGTACATATTCTCTTTCACCAATATCATAATAATACTACAAAAATAAATGAACAAATTAAATAACATTACACAAAAAAATAAAATAAAAAAAGCAACATCAAATGAAACGTATTCTTTTTCCTTTAATCTAAAATTGTTAATGAAAAATATCGCGATTTTCAATTTATTTTCTCGATTTGCACATTATAAAATTTTGAATTTTTGAAAACGAAAAATAAAAAATTCAATTCAATTTCAAATTTGATTTAAAGAATGGTAATTGCCACTTTATCGACGATTGTTTAAATATATAATTTCTCATTTTTTCGTAACAACAATTCAATAAAAATGAATATATAATTTATAAATATATTCAACCACCTCTTCCGTACCCATATAATTCCCAGATTTACGCGTACCTGGATCGTCGGAGAATTCTTAAAAATAGAATTTCTCTCAAATAGAAAATTGAGGATGAAAATAAAAGATGCTGGACGAAGAGCGGGATCGCATAAAGTTTGTTCGTACGCATGAATGTACGTGTATATATCTAGTAGGATAGAAGAGTTCAACCCTCAGAAAATGTTCACTCTACATGTGGTGCCCCCCTCCTCTCTCTCTCTCTCCCGTTCAGCCGAGTCTGATACGGACTGCTGAGCTTGCAAGTTCCACACGGCGAAACTCAACGCGCTGAATATCGTTTCGTTGTGCTAACCGGAACTTTCCGTTCCGAACAGCCACCTCCCGTTACATTCGTACTCGCCTTCGTTGCTTTTCGTTCACCAACCGCCTCCATGTTTTGCAATATTCAGTTTTTTTTTTCTTTTTTTTCTTAATGTTTTGCAATTTTTCATCCATTTAATGCACTTTTAGAAATACGAATAAAACATATTTTTTATTTTTCAAACTTTCGTTTCAATAATCCACTTTTCGAAATACAAATTTGAAATTCTTGGAGATAGGAACAAGAAAGGAAAAGGATTCGATCGATGAAAAGGATTGGGCCAAAAAAATTGATTCACCGACTGTCATCTGTTGTTTATCTTTTTTTCTTGATTTTTTGCAATTTTTCATCCATTCAATGCACTTTTCGAAATAAAAATTCGAGGTTCGTGGAGAAAAGAAAAAGAAAGGAATAGGATTCGATCGATGAAAAGGATTGGGCCAAAAAAATTGATTCACCGACTATCTGTATCCGAAACTGTCGAAGACGATGATTTATTATAATAATGATAATAATAAGTATAATAATTTTTATTTACACATATGTAACGGCAATTAAAACTTCTTTGGGTCGCAGCTCACGTTTTTCCAAGCCCATTTTTTTGGTTTACTTTTCTTTATCAATGAACGTCAATCCAGATGGAGTATTACGTTGGTATCGTGGTATCACGTGGACAGCGACCAAAACAATAATATTTTAATATGCGTAGGTACTTCATGTAGAAATATAACGAAGCTGCATCGCGCGATCGCGTTTCGAACAAAAAGTGCCTGATACTTCGCGATGCTGATAATAATAATAATAATAATAATAATAATAATAATAATAATAGATCTCAACAAAGAAATTGTAAAGACGAAAGAAATTAAACGAAAGAAAAAGATGTTTCCCAACATTACGTCACGCCTATATATGTACAATTCTGATAAACTTGTGAATCAACAATTTTTGTGCATTTCAAGCGTTTCCAAAAAAGACTCGTTGATAATAAATTTATATATTTCTGTAAAGAAAAAAACAAACAAAAAAAAACAAAAAAGATAATAATAAAAAATACGTATCAGTACGTACCCACAAGATAAGAGAGTTTATTCTTAATTATAGATTTCCTTTGCGCTACGACAATGTTTCTCGCCATTTTCTCGTGTTCTCATTTCCTAACGTTTGCTCGCCCCATAGACGATAAAATACCCTTTGTTATTAATCTTTATTTTGGCATCTCGAAGAAAAAAAAAAAGAAAAAGTAGCGTCGCCCAACGCGACCGAGTTTCACTCGTATATATTTCTGTTATTACACCTATGGATGCTTCTTTTGTTTTTATCGCCCACCTCAGTTTAGTCAACCCCTAAATAAAATTTCGTTTCGATTTTAGCCTAGTGATACTAGTGATCTTCAGAGCGATTCTCCTGGTGCGAGATAACTCGCGGTTTCTTTCGAGTCACCCGAAAATACAAAATATTTGTGCCGATTGACCTTGAAGGGAAAAAGACATGAAAATTCAATGACAATGACAAATGAATTGCGGGATCAGCATCGATTGACGTGATTGAAATTACAGGAGCTCCGATTACTCGAAACCCTAAATTTTCCGTTAAACTTATCGATCCCTTCGTTTCACGATGCTAATGAATTTCTCAAAGAAACGAATGAAGAAATTCTGGATATCCGGAACTGTCGAAGTCTGAAAAAATATCTTCGCAGTACGAAGAATCGTATTTTTTTCAGTCCCGAACTTTTTCCTCGTTTTCCACGACAGCCATTGATATCTACATGTCTAGTGTGCACGAGTCACACCGATCGTCGCTTAAAAAATCCACTTTTCGATTTTTCCACGTAACTTACCGTCGATGGTGCGCAATTCTCGTTAAGGAGACCGGCATTTGTAGTGGTTTTGTTTTCATATTAGCCTAACTCGAATTTTGGTGATTTTTTTAACGATTCTTAAACCCAGTCACCTTAAGTCCAGCAAGCACCACCGCGGCGCTGTCTTTGTCACAGATAAACTTCGGGACTGGCAGGTGCCGGTTGATGCTGTTGCTGATGACCTTGAGGATGAGTTTGCTGCTGTTGATGCGTAGATGATGGATGTTGAGGTTGTGACTGTTGTTGTTGTTGTTGTTGCTGTTGTTGTTGCTGCTGCTGAGAGGAAGCTGCGTTCGGAGCCTGATGATGACCCGTGTGACCATGAGCGTTGTGATGATGACTCTGTCTGACCCTCAATATCTCGCATCTTTGCTTGTAAAGATCTCGCTCCTGCTGAACCCGAGTCAATTCCATTTTGGTACGCTGCAATTCCGTTTGGAGGTTACGATTCGTCGTTTCGAGATCTTGACGTTGCTGGAGACGCTTGCTGCGACAGTTTTGGGCGTAACCGCGGTTCTTCAGGGTCCGTCGCTTTTGCTTAAGTCTCGTGACCTTTATCACACAAAATCATACCTTTTTAGGACCGGGTGGAAGTCTTTGAATTTTTATGCTTCAATCTGTCACCCCTGCGATCAGTGGTATGACTAGATAGTGGCTGTGACAATGAAGATCCCAAAGAGTGCGTACATTCGAGTGGCAAAGTTCTAGTTGGTTCGAAAAGATTTCGTTTTTTCCCCTTTTTCGAAAGATGACAAATTCCAAAAATTTGTTTACTGGTCTTCAAAGTGTCCAATTCGTTCGCAAAGTGGTTGTTGTTAATGGGGTTTGTTTGGGTTTGATCAGTCATCCATGACTGGCAATCGATAGGAGTGATTCGTCTTGAATTGAAATTATTTGACGATTGGATGGCGTATTGGGTCGTTCTTTTTAGTAAAGTGACTTTAAACAAACCCAAACAGTCCTGGAATCGGAAACGATTCGCTTTTATAAGAAGAGGTCGGCAATCGGTCTCCGTAAAATGGGTTACCACTGATCGTCGGAGGATCAACGAATAAAAGAACGAATTGCAACAAAGCAACGAAGCTGAAGAGCAACAAAGAAATATAAATACGAAGCGATTGTGAATGCAATTTTATAAACTTCCCTAGCACTTCCAACACATGCTGTCACATGGCAACATTGAAAAAAAAAAAACAAATAGTTTCGAAGTGAGGAGATTCGGAGAAATTGACAATTCGTCCCAGTTCAGATCAGTCTAGATAATTGTGAAGTTTGATGATTGAAAACTGAAAGAGAATGATTGAACATACAAAAAGCACCAAAAACATAAAAAAAATGTTAATTTACAATTGACAATCAATACAAAAGTGCATTGATAAAAAAAAACAGCTTTTCTTTTATCGTCAACCGAAGGATTTAATAAATTTAAAAAGGAGTTTATCAAAAATCATAATTTTATTTATCATCAATCATGGAATTTACCAATAATCAGCTTCGGGTTTGTCGTTAACCAAATAATTTGTAAAAAATCAATTTTTCGTTTATCATCAACCGTAAAATTTACGAAAAATCAGCTTTGCGTTTATCATTAACCAAAGAATGAATAAAAAAAATCATTTATTCGTATTCCATCAATCCTAGAATTGATGAAATTGATAAAATTTGGTCGTTCATCAACCATAACATTTACTTTAAAAAAAAGCTGCGCGTTTATCTTCAACCACGAAAGTCAAACAGAAGAAGCAGATTCTGCTAGTCGAGTGATAAGCGAACGAAAAAAGAAGAAAAAAAAACTGGAAAAACTTGGCAACAGGAAAGAACAGTAGTGTAAAATAAAAATGAGAGACCTCACTCACCTCTTCCCGCGGGCAGCCGTGTAGACGTTTGTTGAGCTCACGTACGGAAAGCGACATCAGTATCTCGTCGTTCATGAGTTCCTCTTGGGCTTTCAAATTGTCACCGCAGCTCGAATAATGGCCGCTGCTCGAGCGATGAACAGGACTTGGTCCTGCACCGCAAGAGCTCGCCGAGCACACGCTCATTGGTCTGCACGGTTGTGATATTGATGGTTGAAACGGACGACAATATTGTATACTGTCCTCCATCCCGGACATCATACCAGCGGCGCCCGCGGGAATTCCACCGGGACTAGGGCCACCTCCACCACCACCTCCGCCACTACCTCCACCACCCTCGTAATCCAAATGACTCGACATCGTTATGTAACCACCTGAAAAATATCCGTCGTCCACCTCTACATCCCCGCAAATATTCACGAGTGACTCAGTTTAAAAAAACTCAAGGAATTTCGTTCGGGTGTGTTTATTTTGGTTGTTACTAAACGGTGAATACTTTTCGTACCAGGGAGAACGAACGAAATTAGTATTCGCGAAACAACGAGTCGCAAACGCCAGTAGAAACGATTTATTGACGATTGACTTTGAATCGACTGAATTTCATTCGTATAAACTATCGACTGACCCAATTGGAAAATGTGGATGTTACATAAATGGATTTATAATTAACATTTGTTTACTTGGCTTTCCGTTTTTTTTTCTTCAATTGACGTCAGGATTATTGGTTGATTCGACGTTGCAATTTTGATTAATGGCAACTTTGATTCGTGGGAACAATAATAATTGTTGGATTTTGAAAAATAACTGGGATAATTTCTTTTATAAACTGTCCAAAAGATGGTATCGCTTAGTAATATCGTCATATTAAAAAATACAGAAGTCCTTAATCCAAAATCATATTTTCATCGGTCGATGTCATTTCCGGATGTCAGATAAATAAAAAATGTGATTTTTCTCCATTTTTACCACTGATATCCATTTTCGCAATCCGAGGTCACGAATCATCATTAAAAAAACGTAAAAAAAATATTTCAGTGATTTTTACATGCTGAATTCGTCGAGAAAAATTCCAGCATTTTTAACCCCAAAAAACAGTGAATTCCCAAGGTACCACACATCTGTCGTCAAGCCAGGATACCCGACGAACCTTCGTACGTATCTTCGTACGAGACAATAAAATGGAGTACCCCAATTATCTACTCGTTAATTCCATTAAATCGAATTTATAAATCGTCCAATCAAGAGGAGCTCTTACTCCTCATTAAGGAAAGCTTAAATAATTTAAAAAAAGATATTTGGTACGAAAAGTTTCCACGGCAAAAAGATTCGACGAAAAAACAATAAAAGAAAAAAAATACATCGAAGTAAATGATAAACAAAAAAAGAAGGGAATAAACATGGAAACTAACCGGCGATTCTGGGGTGCCTGGGCAAATGATGTTGAGCCTGTTGTTGCTGCTGTGCTTGTATGTCCTGAAAGTGATGATGGGAGGGCGTAGAGTGCCAGGATTCCGGATGTGGTTCAGGCGTCTGATCCTGAGGACAATGAGGCCTCAAGTCGAGGGGCTCTTGTCTGAGTGATTGAGCGAGCCACCCCATACCGCCTGTTCCAGGTTGCAAATCTTCCTGGGTCATCGTGCCAGATTGTTGAAGATGCAGCAACGATATGCGATCACGATGATCCCGTTCGCCCCGATGCAGATGCAAAGGGGGTGGCGAGGCCGAAACCGGGGGTGTATCAGGTGGGGTTCCTGGATGTGACAGGGTCGTCAAGTGAGATGCTGCACCCGGTGGTGCTTTAACGAGAACACCGTGCTGCACCTGTATGTGGGGTTGCCCGTAAAGTGGATGAGGTTGTTCAAGCTCGTGAGCTGGAGGTGTCAACGGTGCCAGAGCTAAACCCTGAGCCCCGACTTGACTCTGGAGCTGCAGCACACTTCCGTTCACCATCACGGCGGGTGATCCTAAACGTATCTGTAACACGAAATCGCAACGATCCATTTTCACTCACCATTCATTACTTTTACGTATCGTCGCAATTGTAATTGCATCAACGAGTGGATCGTGCATCTTCCACCAGTTCCTTTAAATTTAACGTGTAAGTTTAAAAAAAAAATTAACAATTGGGGTGTCCAGCAGGTATACTGAATTTCGGTCTCGAAAGAGGAGATCGGAAATAATTAGAATTTACCGGCTGGTATGAGGGGACGGGATAAAACAATCAGAATGGACCTTCGATCAGGCCACAATCCAAATTTCACGTGACCTTCGTTATTTATCGAATGATCATTCTGATACCTCGACATATCAGGATTCCACCGCAGGCTGTTTACGCTTCAATCCTGATCGACATTATTCAACCCAAATATCATCATAGAAAACTACCTAAACTTCGATCCCGTTAGATCGAAAAATGATCGAGGAACGTCATTCTTTACGACTGTGACCAATGCGTTATCGGAGCGAAGTAGGTTCTCTTCCAATGACGAATTGCATTCTCAGCTTGATTATTTATTGTTTATCAATGAAGATAATCAGCCAATAGTTTCACTGGTACCGATGATTCAAATTGCCGACGTTTTTCATACCACCACCATCTTCTCGACAAGCTTGCACTATCGTTTTCACTATTCACTCCTCCCGCGCACTATTTATAAACCTAATGGCGCGAGAACGACGGAGGGTGCAAAGTTCAGCAGCGAAGACGATGATAGGAGCTCGATGAGCTGGCTAACTACGAGAGGATAAAAAACGAGTCTCATCCGGACGCGTTTTGCGCAACAACGTGGGTACGAGAAACGCGTCGATTTGTGATAAATATGATGGCGATTTAACAGTACTGCAATAGCAACAAAAACTAGTTTCGGTTGTTCGAACAGCTGTTCTATTGGGATAAATGGAAAAGGATGGAATCTTTTGGGAGGTCTTTTTTAGGGTGCGAAGCACTTTGATGGGATACCAGAGAAAGAGAAGGGCGGGATGGTCAAAAGGAAATCAGAGGATGATGGGAGTTAGGATCTGATGGTTCTTGACGAGTCTCACCTCACGCTTAACGTCGGCAGGATCAAGATGATCGAGCACGAACTCCTGTACGTATTCTCTCGCAAGATGATCCTCGGCCTCCATTTTAACCTCCTCGACCACGGTTTCGTCCTCCGAGGGGTCTAACGAAGCGACCCTTCCGGTATCCGCATACGTTATTCGATCAGCCTCGAGTACGGCTTGACCTTCCTCGTCTGGAAAGTGTCTGACGATAACGCCTCCGCCACCACCACTACCACCGCCACCTCCTCCTTCCCCTTCACCCTCGACGGCTTTGTCGACTCCTGGACAAGCCGTTCCCACCGTTCTAACGGCCCCAATCACTTTGATGATTATTTACGAACGAGTGCGAATCACGAAACGACGAGTTTCGTCGGGAATTTTTGTTCAGCCCACCAACGACGAGAAAAACCGCTACGTCATCCGCGGGTCTCTTTCAAGAGTTCAAGGATTTCCAATTTGGGCCTAAAGTTCTCTCGATCGAAACACGCTTCGAGGATCACGAAAAAAATGGCGAACCGATTTTTCGCGACCACTCGGTTCACACTTTCATTCAAATATTTTTCACGTCACATAATCTTCGACACTCGGAGGGACAAGCGGAAGATGAACGCTCCTCCAAATTCGAGTATCGTTTACTTTCGTCGTTTTCAAGATTTCGTCTCCGAAACGTCGAGGAAGTTAGAAGCATCAAGGAATTCGTTGAACAATGACGGTACGATTCCTCAGTTTTCTATCATTTCTCTCAGCTTGATAAAAATAAAAAAAATCGTCACCCACCGAAACAACAAAGTCCGCAATAACTTTATCACTCACACACGCGGTGAAAACACTGAAATTCCATCCCCCTTTCGTGCTGTCAATGACACCGGACGAACGAAAAACGACGACGAGCCTCTTCGATCACCGTAGGCTTCATAGCAACGATAATCGATTCGTTTACGCCCGTTATCTTCAGCGTTATCCCGTTAACCGGACAGATCAATTTTCTCCCTTTAAAAATCTTCAAATATCGCACAAAGTTCACTCCACGATCGGATCGAGCTATGAATTCTGAAATTCCGTTAAAAACAGTAATCTTTCATTCACCACGAATTCTGTTAATCGGGTCCGAATGTTCAAGCTTGAAGAGCGGTCACCACCCTCGATCAATGACTGCCACCGTAAACTTCATTCTCGTCCTCGCGATCGTTCCTCTTCACTTCATCCCCCTAACCTCCCGATGACTCGATGATCGCGATCCAAACGACAATCACCACCCAACATCCCTCGCACGAAAAACCAAACGGGGACCCGAGATCAACAACGATAGATACTTTTTTTTTCTCTTTTTCGCTTTTTTTTTTCTTTTTTGTAGCCTTCGGGACGTCGCGAAGTCGTTGAGATTCGCGTCACCGATTAAGCCCGGATAGAGGCGCACTTTACGAGGAGTGGTTTTTCGCAACACACGGCTAGGCGGCTTCCACGGATTTGCCCCTCGCGATACGAGCCGCAGATTCCGAGTGAAAATACGTCCGGGGAGGGTAAATACGTATGTGGTGGGAGGGGGCGGAGGGATGAAAGGACGAATGAATTTTTCAACCGTGGAAAAAAGCCAAAGGGGTTGGGGTCTCGGAATCGCGTTTGTTCACTTACTTTTAAATATATATATTTCTATACATATATATATATATATATTAATACATGTGGGGATGAAAAAAATGAGAGATACGTGACCAGGGAAAAAAAATGAATTTCCAGCGCTGCAACCCTTCGAGAGGGGTGGCTGGGGGAACGCAAAAGCGCGGGCGTTTATGAGCTCGAGTTTTACCTACGAAGTAGGCACGGCCGACCGAATGGTAACTGGCCAGACTCGTGAAAGCCGTAGACGAAAAAAGCCTCTCTGGCCTGGCAAACTACATCGCGCGCACTCGAGAACTCTCTCCTCGCTATGGTAGGGATTACGTCAGAGCTCGGAGTAGGTGGAGCCCGTACAGGTCAGACCTCCAACGTCGATTTCCATTGGGTTGAACTCCCAGCACAATTCCATTGGCTCGTCACGATTCCCACCACCTACTGCTCCTACGAGCACTTCCGGAATGAGAAAAAGAACTACCAGGGGTTGAAAACGGGGAGAGGGGCCAGAGGAATCTTCGGAGGTCTCGACACCCTCAGGAATCCCACGCGGTCGTACTCCAACGGGAACTCACTTTTTTTTCTGCATACCGATGAATCTGGGAGCTATTCGGAGACCCAGGATCACTTCTCACGTTTTTTTCGATGATTATCGTTAGCTTCTGGACGAAAATTGGTCCGTGATGAAAATTTCTTAACGATCACACGTAAGCTCGATTGCCTTCTTTTGGATTCGTTATTGACCTTTTTTTGGGGAATTTCAAAATTCGGAAGTTTCGGAATATTTATTCCGTCGGGGAAATCAAAGATTTTTGAAAATATGTCGTTCGTCGTCACGAAAATGACTACGAAGAAGATACACTTTTTTTTCTAGCTGATTTGGTTACTTTCTCAATGAACTTGTCCCTTATGCACGGGGCTAAAAATTGCACTGGTGGAAAACAACGAAACGATTTTTTGGAAATGATTATTTCTATTAATCTTCATTTCCTGGTTAAGTTCGGGAAATTACAAAACTGGACAAAATTTGAATAAATTGGACAAAAATATGAAAAGATGGAAAAAAATAGAATATAGAAATCCCAAGTACCGAAGCAAGAAACCGGTCCGAAAATATTCTATCAAAATTTACATCTCAAATTTGGTAGTCTCAAAATTAATAAAACTGTTTTCCGAATATTTAGGAAAGCATATTTGAGAAGTACGTTTCGAGAAAATCGCGCCTCACGTTTGCGAAGAAATAAACGTGCTTGGCGACTGGATCCAGTAAATCACCCGTAACGTTGACAATTTCTCGAATATCCGCTTCAAATTTGTACACGATCTTCCAAAGTCTTTAACCGCCGAGACGAGAGAAAATTTTGACAAGAAAAAATGTTTTGCTCGAATTTGCCTTTTTAATTCGTGAGATCGAAGGAGGCTGTCTTGAAAAGTAGTTACACCCCATTCTGGGTCAGACGTCTGACGACGTCTGATTATTTCGTTTCCTGAGTTGAAAAAAAAAGACTTTGAGAAAGATATCATGTTTTTCGATGAATTTGCTTGTAGCATTGTCCTTGAAACAACTTCTATACGTACATATGCTTATACCTATGAAATAGCTATTACGAGAGATTTTTTTTTCGTTCTGTGAATAGCCAGTCGAAGAACATTTAAAAAAATGAAAAGTCTTCAAAATCATCTTTCCCCATATATTCCTCAAAACTATATATCGACTTAGGTGGTAAAGGAAGTTTCTTTCGTTCGGGCGATTTATGAAATGCTTGCGGGATTCTACAAATCGGTGACTCGCATCTAAATAGGTTTTTCCAGACGTCTACCATGGGAGGTCACCTCTCTCTCTCTCTCTTTCTTCCACCATCTCTTATTCGCGAAGAGCTAGCACCGGTTCCTCTCTTGCCTACTATATTGTGTTTTCGCGGTAGGATAGGAGACAACGGAGTCACCGAAGCTTTAAAATGCCTCATGAATATCAATTTTTTTTTCCACCAGCCCCTACCCATCTCGCACTTGTGAATGTCGTAGAAAAGTTCGCGGGGGTTGGCTCGCGCCCCCCTCGATGCTTTTCGCACCCTCCTGACGAGCCCTTTCTCGCGTATGTGCCCTTGTGCGGAATGCAAATCTTTTTTTTTTGTATTACTCCTTTTTGCTTCGTTTTGCGCGAATCGCTGGTTCCGCGATCACGCTACCCCAGTACTTTGAAGAATATCACCCTTCTCGCCCCCCTTCCTCCTCGTCACTTTGGTGATTAATGAAATAAAAAATAGAAATTTATAAACGAGTGACGTTTCAAGTTTACAAATATTTCGTTGGCAATGGAAAATACACTTCGGGAAGTAATACTTCCGGTATATTTTCATAAATATACTGAATTGTTAATTTAAATTTGACTTTTAAAAAGTTCAATATATTTTTCCAGTATCCGGTATATTTCAAATGCATAAATCAATTTCTAAATCTTTTTTATAAATGTAAATGGATTTTTTAAAGATAAACTTTAATTTACGTTTTTTAATAATATCGTTTAATTTAATAATGTTATTCAACTTATAATAATCAATATTGATTTATCGATTTAAATAATGATTAAAAAAAATTAAATTATCGATTCTTCTAATCAAAAGTGAATTTTCTATGGACGGTACGAAAAAAAAAAAAACACGATGCTTTATTTGATTTCTTTATGACACGATTAAAGTAAGAATAGAATCGGCCATCCGATGGTCGTTTGTCGTCAACGACGAACAACGAGCCAGGTATTTGCCGACGCTGCACATCGAACGTGTATCCTCCGCGAAACTTCCTTTCCGGCGGTTCTGCCCCCCCCCCCCCCACCCGCCCTCCTTATCGCACTCACTTTTCTGTATTTTTGTTTCACTTTAATTTCCATCGAGTTGATCGCTCCCAATGCATTTCATACTTATGTGGCTGGGTGCTGTGTGTGTACTGGCTAATTCATATCACACGAACAATTCACAGGATCGTCCTTTCGATTTTATTCCTTAAACGAAAGGTATTAAATTCTTCGTTTCAAATTTCCCTTAATGTTTTTCATGATTTATTTATTTTGTGTACAGTTATATTTTTGCAATAAATAATTCAGTAAATAATATTTAATAAAAATATTTGGACACATAATTAAATAAATAACTCGACACGAAATTTTGTCGATAAATAATTGGAAATAAATTGTTTAAAATATATAACTGTATCAATATTTATAAATGCTTTTTTCTAAAATAAAATCTCGATTATTTTCGAATAAATAATCAATATTATAATTCTATGCAATGAGAATAATTAATGTCCATTGACTGGAACAATTTTTGGGAAAGAAATATATTCTTGTTAATTTAAACAAATATTGATCACAAAAAAAGTTCTTCGGTTCTCTGAGTGGCGAGTCAGTGCTGGCCGGAAGTCCGCCGTGCAACAAACTTCTTTTCGGCTGATTTATGGTTTCCGAGATTTCGGAAGGCAAACAGAGCTACCGATATAGAGAGAATTTTTCGGGGCCTGCGAGATCCTACGTACAGCCGAAAAACTCCCCCGATCCGTAGCCGATGCCCGCTCCGTTCTTTTTTAACAAATTTTTTTGTTATGAATCTCAACTCCAACGAAATGGTAGTCTCGCAAACTCATATATCCATGTCCCGGCGAATCACCCATATATTTTCAAAAGTTTCGAGCATCCTGAAACTGGACAGTTGGGTAACAGAATTTCATCGTAAATTCATCGCTATTGGAATCTAAAAAAAAAAAAAAGAAGTCGTTCGAAACTCTGATGAAGTGCCGAACTGGCCATGTTCCTTTTTTGCATGACGAACGTTTCTTCGAACGAACAATGATGAAATTATAACAATTATGAAAATTATATTTTAATAATTAAACCGTTATATTTCAATTCCATCTTTAATGATGTATAACAATGACTATTTAAATAATAACAATAATTAAAAATAATAAAACATTGAATAATGTTGCATATATTTTTAACAGGGTAAAAATTAGAATGTTTGTAATAATAAAAATGTACTTTGATTTATAAAATATTATTTAACTCCAATAACAAAAATATTAATTACAAATGTAAATTACAATTGCGGAAAGTAAATAAAAAATTAGTAATGAGGAAATAATTCGAAAAATAAAATAAACATAAAAGTAATTGGCCTTCAACGCCTGTTCAAAAAAAATGGGAATTCAATTATAATCATATATTTATACGTTTTTGTAGGTATACTCGATACATGTACACGCGGTTACACACATACGTGGGCATGTATCGAAAGCAAAGACACGTATGAATGTAGAGAAGCATCGGCTGTGAGGGCTCGGACGAGTCCCGGGTTAGAGGAGGCAAGAGGAAGAGTGCTGAGCCAGCATAGTTTCGCTCGCCAGCCTGCCTGCCTGCACATCGATATCAACCAGTCAGTCAGCCAACTAAAGCGAAAGAGAAAGAGAGAAGGAGAAACGAAGAGAAAGTGAGAAAGACAGAGAATAAAATTGTCAGGGAGGGAGAGAGAGAGAGAGAGGGAGAGAGAGTAAGAGAAAAAAAAGAGAGAGGGACGAAAAACGGGAGCCAAGCTACCTATCCAATAAAAACCACCTACGAATCTATTCGTGCGAAAAAAATTAAGTGCCTGTATGACCGTGACCACTGGGTCAACAATTTTTGCTTGCTATTGCAGAGTGCGAACACAAATGACAATTACGAATATATTATTGCCTGCAAACCATACGAGCTGTCATTTTTCGGGCTTGAATTTTTTTTTTTTTCAAACAAAAAGTTGTAAATACATAAACATAAATGATTTAATAATATATCATTTATATTTATGGATCATACAATTTATTTTTTATACAATTTATTATATAACTTATTATATATTGTATATTATATAATAATATACAATATATAATAAGTTAAATTATAATTTTTATCATAATCCTCATACTAATTAAGATTATTTTAGGAATTATAATAACACTAAACGATGTTATAATAAATTATTATTATTATTATTATTATTATTATATGGAATTATATGATAACAAATAATTGTTATATATAGTAATATAATAATAATAGCGACACCGGATTCGATTTGTGATCATGTCGTACGATGGTGTAAAGTCCCTTCGTGAACAGATGATCCAAACGCTCGGCTCCCACGCAAGGTAGTAGTCCTAGTCGTTTTTCATCAGACATGAATATCATCCCTTTTATCGGACGTACTACCAGAGTAGGGCTTGTACCCACGAACGCCGGGATGTCCAAACCACGCTTGGATTGAATTTAGATATCAATTGTTTTAGAAGAGGCGAAAAAGAGGGAGACGGAGAGAGAAGCGCATAATAATGATAAAAACGTGAGCAATGAAACACGAGAAGTGAAAACGTCGACAGAGGCGTCCAATACGGAACATTCTCATTCGCTCTAGACGATGCCCGGTGCAAATGATATACTTTCGTCTGCGAATCTCAATGCGCTGACGCAAACAAATTTTTTCTGCCGAGCTTACTTCAAATAGCGAATTAATGATCGTTCTTTCGAAATTGAATTTTAATGGAACACTTAAAACTTGCTATTATGGAAACAAAAAGTTTTTTACTACCAGCAGAAAAAATACGAAGTAAAAAAAGGTCAAATATTAGAATAAGTGCTGAATTTCAGATAATGGATCATCGACTTGAATTACTAGATTTATTTTTATTTTTTCGGTTCAACTTTTCGCTTGAAGTGAAATATTAATCAGAACTTGTGATTAATCATCGATGTGATTTCAGTCTCGAATTAATTGAAATCGAACCAACACTTCCACTTTTACCTTTATTAATTAATCTTATAACACTAATAACAGTACAAATTTAACACGATTTTACAATATCTGCGCGAAAATGGATTTTCGTATTTTCAAAAAAGAAAACGACCGAGACAAAACGAAATTTCGTATTTGCAAGAAGTAACATTTTTACTTTCCGAAAGAAGAATGCCGCGTTCGCAAAAACGGAAGAAAAAAAAATGTTGCGTTTCAATAAAAATTCAATTAGACAGTTGCAAAAAAAAAAAAAAAATAAAATAATCTCGTCTCCACGATGGAAGAGATTTCGAGAACGTACAATTTAGAACACTGGACAGTCGTGAATATTCAAAAAGAATAAAAATAATTATCAAATGAATAATCATGCCTCGTAGAATTTTTTTTTTTTAATCGCCATACTATGAAAAAGAATTGAGATCTTTCAGCGCTTTTCTTTTGCTACCCCAGGAATGTGAAAAAGACATCGATGACGTCCCGTGACCAATTCGGGAATACACGAATTCTGGATAGCGATCTTTACTCGAACAACGCAGGATTCTAGAAAATAATATCTCGAAATTCATTCATAAGGACGAGAAGAGCGATAGAGCATTCGAGGGATAATCCTCAAGTCATTTGTCCGTGGGCTGTTGAGACGCTCATTTATTCGTTGGCTCTCCAATGCTTCTGTCCCCAGTGGTGGGTGACATACCACGACGACTTCTCTTTCTCTCTCTCTCTCTCCTGCTCTCTTTTTCTCCCGATGACAAATGACAATGAAGTGCAGGAGACCCGCGGGGACGACTCACTGCCGTTACTACTCCGAGACCCAACACCGCATCGCTCTCTTTTTTCCTTCTCTCTCCCGTCCTTATTCCTTCACTCTTTTTCTCTCGTGCTCATTTCGTCCCTGCTGTGTTTGCCATGCAAAGGCAAATGAAACGTGCGACGAGTACTTGGTTCTGTTTGCAATTCGTACCCAATTATTCTCGGATAATCGCCTTGTATCGTAGTAGGAAAAAAAGATCCACGACTGATGAAAACAACCGTATCGCATGGTGTGTTTGTTCGCTCGTTTTTTTTTTTTTTTTTCATCGTAAATTTCACGACGCGCACGTTTTGAAAAAAAGCTATTTTCGAACATCCCCGAATTTTTTGATTGATAAAGATGATACGATTTATCACGATTTCGATTAATTCTAATAATAGAAGAAATGTGGGTTTAAAAGGAATCGTATTTTTTTTTAAGCGCTTGATAATTACTACAATAATTTTATTTTATTCATCGACAAATATTTATTCTTTAGCTATTACCTCTAAACATTGATCTTTATCAGATTAAAACGTTACTAAATTTATGAATCGAACATTAGGCTAGAAAATTGTCTACATCGATGCTGATCTCCTTTCCAAAAAGGTAATCAAAATATTCACTTTAATTAACCAACTCAACTAATAAATATACCAAATCCGTCACATTTAGGTAATTGATATATTTATTTTAATTAACTAAGCTGCTACTCGCTAGTTCGTTAGAATATTTATTTCAATTAAACAAACTTGACACGTTCGATGTATATTTCGTTTCGGGAAGCAATTTTGTTTTATTTTCCTTTCATCCAAATATATAAAACTTTCAAAATTGATAAATCCGAATTTATTATAAACAAGTAAATTTCGTTGTTTTCTTTTTGTGTCGCAATACGTAAGCCATCGACAATCGCTATGCTTGTTTCAGTATTTTTCCAAAACCGACATATAAAAATTGAACATTTTCAAGAAAATGAAACGAACGAATTCTAAAGAAAAGCTCGGTCACTTTCATCATCCAGTGCATTCAAAATGGATAAAATCTTTTATTTTTTTTCCTTCGTTCCCGTTCATTCGAGGATGTCAAATAAAAAATGACAAACGGCGCGAAATATATCTTCGGTATCGCGGATGAAGATCGCTTAACGCGTCACGGGCACATTTCGAACCGGAAGTCCCTCGCATTTGGAGCTTTCTGCTTTTTTCGCGAACGGAAGTCCGGTTATATTTGTCACCAGGCGTTATTGATAAGTTCTCTTTATTGTTTCAATGGTATGAACCACGTACATACGTATACACAACTTCACGAAGAAGATCGCTCAACGAAGAGATGACCCGGGGGCCAACGGATAAGACAACGAAAAATAACCCACCACTCGCGCTTTTACCGTTCTTTCGTGGCTATTAAATTTAATAGCTACCCCCAACCCCCGTATGGTCCAGACTCTTGCCTTTTTCTTGTCCTTCTCGTACAGTGGAATCTCGATATTCTCCCACCTCGACTTTTTTATATTCTCCTTCACCATCCCCTTCCTCCCTACTGCCAAACTCGACGTTCCAAATCTAACCTCAAACGTTAAAATAAAGGAAAACAATTTTTTGCGTAATATGTTTGGTTATGTTTATAAAAAAGAAATTAAACAGTCAAATGAAATACGAAGATAGTGAAAATATCGCTTCAGCAGCCAAATATTTTTTCATAACTGGGGCAGTTGCGAATCATGCAAAACGAAAAACAATGTACTAATACAAAAATTATAATTAAATAACGCTTCGTGTCTCAATTTTATGAACAATTTTTCTATTATTCATTTGTCAATAATAATAATTGTTCGTATGAAATAATCAATGTTAAACTTGATTTTGACGACTGAAAAAAATGAAGAGTTAATCTTACGTACACGTATTTATATAATAATTTTATATGTATATAAAATATGTATATACATCTTTATATAAATATATAAATTACATACACGCAAATAACGATCGTTTCTCAAATTGTCAAGTTTGCTTGAAATTATTCGATGTCCTTTCGACCAAACTGGTAATAGGCACGTTCGTGCGTCCATGACTCAGTACCCCTTAACGACGATCAACTTTTTGACTGAAACTTTTATCATCCCCCTTCTCCCTTCAATGGTACAAAATCGGGATCCGACTATACATACTTCTTTTTCTCTACTTTTGTCTGTGTACATTTGTGATGTACCAACTGTGTACTAATGTCCCTAGAGTTGGGGAGGGGGAAGTGGAGCGGATTGCAAAGGATAATGCGATCTATTTGTCTTTCTCAAAGCGGATCGATGATCTCGTGGGAATGTTTCTAGTCGCGCGATTGCGATCTCCGACTGGCTTCGAGGTACCCCGATAACGATCTTTTTTTTGTCAAGCAATTTATTTATGCGAGTTTTACGGTAGCTGAGAAATATCGGTGGAAGGTGTTTTTCAAGCGTTCTAGTGTACTTTTAGTTAAAAATGATATTGGAGAATTCGGACACTTAATTTTCAAAGATCCGGATCCTAAACGTGAACATTATCACGGAGCCTGCACTATTCATCACCAAGGAAAATAAGGAAAACTTTAAGGGGTAGCCAATCATTACTGTACAGGTTATACGTTGTGACACGCATAGCGATTAATAAACAAGATTTAAAACCGTTAATTTCAAAGGGCCCGTACAAGAGTTTGATAAAACGTTGAAACTATTTTTTAACGTTTTTTTGCCGGATTGTATGGTAAAAGTAGCGATACGTGAAAAAATTGCAAATTCGACTCGTTTATGGACATTAATCTACGAATCAACAGCACATCGCAAAACAAAGGTAAAACTGAAATAGTTCAGTAAAAAAAAATCGACGAAAAAACGTTTGGGTTAGCTTCAACTCTATTAACAATTCTAATTGTGGGATTTGTTAAACAATCCCTTTCGATCGAGAATTAAAAATATTAATATTTTTTTAATAGCCAGAAAATCGCTTAAGAGGTAAGCTTTCAAATATCCATAATATTGACGAAAATACTTAATAGTCGAAACGTGCATCGTCGAAATGCAACGAAAAGGATTTTTTTTATTTTGGATTATTTTTCTTGAAAATTGAAATAAAGAAATAATAAATTATCAGAAGAAAACGTTGCGTTCCGGCAATGCAAACTTCAACGTCATAAAATACTTCAATTCTTTTATTTGTCAGTACGAAAGCCTGGTTTCATGAGTTTTCATTGTTCGTTCTCGCGTGTCGTAATAAAATGTAACATTAATCGCCTTATTTGTTAATCTCTCGCATATTAATAAAAGAAGATCATAGAACGAAAAACAGGAATATTACAAAGATTTTGGAAATTCAAACAATTCCCTGAATTTTACTTGGCAAATTTGCAAATGAGATAAAATAATAAAAAATTAAAATATAAAAATTGGCCGAAGCGATTACTCGAAAATAAACTTTATGGCGCAACTTGAATTTCAATTATGACAATGATACTTCGTAATATCGAAATCAATAAAAATATGAAATAAACTCACCTTCATTTCACATCCCAGATGAATGGAAGTGGCTGAGTGAAAATAGAATCTTAAAAAAAGTCCAATCTCCTACGTTTTATCACGATTTCCGAACGATATAATTGTTCCTGGATTCGTTGAAGCACGATTCAGTTTCCGGTTTGAAAATTACACTTGACGATATTCCAACGAGATATACAACGACGAATGGGCGAGTCTGGTGTCAGATCGCGACTAAGCAATCTGTATATTGTCCGTCAACACTGTAGAGGTACATTATCAAAATCCATACGAGAAGACACGTTTAACGTATGTGACGTAACATCCGGTCGAGTTTTGCCGATCGTGCGAAAAATGACGGAGAAAAAAAAAGAAATAAGAAGGGAGAGGGCGACAGAGAGAGAGAGTGATAAATCCAACTCTCGTATCTTCGTCTCAAGTCCCCTGGATCTCGCAAACGAAAAAAAAAAAGATTTAAGCCGCGTGGACTTCGCGAAATAAAATGTGCGAAAATTTCCAAAGTTTCATTTATTTTCGATCGACGTAAAAGATGATTATGAATTATTAAAAATTAATTTCGTCAATAATAATTGGCGATGCGTACACTGAGAGCCAGAAGAAGCCAGCTCTTTGGTATTCGACTATCAACTACTGCCAATAATTATGAACTCTTGCAGCTTTGACTCCAACGATGCAAATTATTCTCAGACTCGAACGATTTTATTGCTTATATCGATGAAATTTCTTATCTCGAAAATTGCCTGAGCAGAAGGAGGAAAACTCTTACTCGCTTAGTTTCATAGCGCATCCGATGTGAATTTCGTTTTGCTCTGCTTTTATTTGTTATCGTTCGATCATTGCACGATGTGTGCAAAGGGGATTGCGCAAAACTTTTCAAGGAACGCTAATGTTACGATAGAGAGTTCGGCCGATTAATCCTCCTGCAGAAAATTTTCTTTCTGTACGAACTCTCTGATATTTACCAACAAACGTATTACTTGCGTATAGATTATCGAATATCCACCACGCTCTCTTTCTTTATTTTTTTAAATTATTTCCATTGAGAGGTACTCAGTTGTTTAATTTCGTGATGTCTTCAAAACATTGTTTTAAAAGTAACACTGGCATCTTAGGTAATAAGTTTCGTACTCTTTTATTTAAAAAAATAAAAGAGTACAATACTCTTTTATTGATTTAAAAACTATATATGTTGTTAATAAAAAAGTATTTATTTAAAAAACAATATTGAAAAAATCAAAGACTATTTACTAAAAAATGATACAACATAAAACAAGCACTACAAAATCATGAAGAATTTTTATAAAGTGTTTATAAAAGTTTTTTTTTTAATTTCCATTTTAAAAAAATGTTTAACTTTTCCATTTCCAAAGAACGGTTAAATGCTTCCTATACATTTTTTATGCAAATCGGAAACGTATACCGAAGGATGTTGAACTAAAAATTTAACTCGATCGATTAATGTTCACAAGTTCGAAAATTACATCATAAAAACATGAAAACATTATTTTAAAAACCCTTAAAGGAAAAATTCGTTTGAAATTGCGATCATTTATTTTTCACTTATTACCAACTACAAAGAAACTTTATACTATATTCTGTTAAAATCAGTGCTGACCAAGAAAAATTAATATTTTCTCGTAAAGTCGGACCGCGGAATTTCCAGCGAAAAGAATCATTTTTATATTATCAACTATATTCGTAATATTAGAATCAAAAATATTTATGAATTTCAACTTCAATTACAATTGGAATAACTTTGTTAAAAACACGTCGTATTCTCCACGGAAAACAACTAAACGTGTCCGAGTAAAAAAATTATTATTGTTTGATCACATAAGTAAACATGAATTATACGAAGAATCTTCTGTACATTTTTTCACTCCTATTTTTCCACATGTTCTCGATTTAAAAGTATTAAAAAATGGAGGGGAGAATAATAAATGTTGAATTTCTTAATACAGCCCCTCCCCCCCAACAAGAAAAATAATGATATTAGTGGGTCCATCTATTTCGATTATCGATCGTTATCAAAATTTACTATTTTTTTATATTTATATAAATGTTGGGAATTTTATTGAGAATAAAAAGCATACTCCTTTGTGTCGCTGTGATTCTAACTTTAATATTTGTTTCGACGTACCACTCTAATCGCGCTTGGAACACATTTGCGTGTGTACGACGAACTGTACGTGAATATATGTGTATGGGGAGTTATATATAACGTAATTGGATCGAGATCTCTGTCGAATGCAACACTATACGTCACATTGTTGCAGTTAAAATAGTTTCATACTACTCTTATCCTAAAGACGATAATTCCTGGGTGTCACAAATTACACATTCACTTGTATAGGCCCCTCCAGTCGAAATCGTCAAATGCAATAAACTTAACATTGCTTTTCGAAACTTGAAGAAACACGCATCAGCTTTGAACAACAACTGAGGAAGAATTACCTAGTGATTATACTGAATACATTCGATTTAGCCAAATTTGAAAAAACAGATGAAATGATTTTAACAACACTGCAAATGTGACTTGATCGAACAAATGACGGAACATGCTTCAAACATTTCAAATGACGAACGAAAAATCAATTTATATTTAAAAAAATAAATGACAACGTGTTTGAAAAAAAATGGTAAAAAAGGGAATGTGTGAAAAATCCATTTTTGTAATAAAAATGAATCATAGGTTCGTCAGTATTTAGAATTGACAAATTTTAATTCGGAGCTCTTTTCGTGTAATACTTTTTAGAACATTTTTTTGCTAAAATAATAGAATAATTAATAATCAAATATTTAGGAGACTATGAAATATTAAAACCCGAAATTGTTGAATGTATCGATTTTATTCAATGGAACTGTAAATCATTATTTGCATTAACGATAATTGAAAAACAGCATTTTTGTTTGAAAATTTTTTGTCAATTGAAAATTAAAAAAAATAAATCGTAAAACGTAAGAGTGGAAAAAAATGTTTGAAAAAAGCGAACTTGCCGGATCTTGACGAAAGCCTCTGAAATAATTAAGGGGAAGAAATAACAACGGGAATAAGTTGTCGCTTTGATTTACGAGGAAGTTAATTTTAAGAGGGAAGTCCTGTGCTCGTACATTTGCAATTGATAAGCGACAGTGTCAAGCTACATAGTATAGAAGTTCGTGATCCAAGTAGCATAACGCTATCAACAGTATTTTAATGGCCTTCGACCTCCTTCTCACTCGTACGAAACGCTTCCAATCGCAAGAGAGTTACGTACTCGTATCACTTACGTTTTTCCTTCGTTACTGAAAAATTTAGCCTTTTTAAGGGTTCCGTGGACACCAAGGATTCTGACGTTGTCACGTCAGATCCACCAATTTCCGCATTCTTCTTATAACGCTTCGATTGAAAATTCCGATATAAATATTTCGATACGATGTCGAGTGCAACTGTAAAATAATACGCTTCAAATGATAAAGAAGAAATAAAAAATAATCGATATTTAAAAGTGAAGAATCAAAATACAAAAATGAGCAACAAAAATAATAAATAATCATTTGAAATCTTAGCCATTACAAAATAAGAAACGAAAATAAGGGAGAAAAATTGTGCTCGAGAGAATGATAAATAAATAAAAAGAGGTTAGTTTCGACGAAATAAGAAATAAAAATCGGAAAACAAAGAAGAATGAAAAAAGCAAAGTCAAAAATTCCCCAGCACTGCTCGAGACATTCAACGCAGTGAATATCGATATCTATTTTCTCATTAATTGAATCCTCAATGAATGAATGTTCCAATACTTCTTAAATAAACAATCAATTTCAAAAAAATCAAACAATGGTTTTTGCAAGTAAAGATACTCTTATCCAAGTTGTCAAATATATATATTTTTTAAGCAATGTTTTTTTCAAACACCTAAAATTGTTGATATCGATTTTTCCGCAAGTATCAATGATTGTTAATACTAACTATAGTTTTTAAAAAATTATTGAGTTACTTGAAAAATTACTACAAAAAACTATAAAAATTTTATTACGGCAGTGATTTATTACAAGTATCAATTCTGGCAATTGATACTCGGAAGATTGTTTGAAAAGTGTCAATTTCGTATCGTCGAACAATATCCGAAACTTTTCGTACAGCCCGATACGTTCGATACGAATTGACCAAACAAACGAACAATATTTTTTTCCACTGACGAATCATCGTGGGTGAAAAAGAAAAAACAAAAAGAAAACAAAGCCAACAATTATCCTCGATTATTCGAAGTGCGGTGCGGACAAGGGCAAAAAGCGAGCGAGAAATCTGCACGCGTAGCGCGCGATCGGGGCGGGAGGGGGGGGGGGGTTTCATTGGAGGGCAAGGGTTGAGTATTCGGAGCAAACATCGTTAATTTGTACGCAGAAATTCACCATAGGGATCGAGTACTTTGAATTTAACCCCTTTCACCCCCTTCTAACCCCACTCCGCTCTTGTCGACCAAAAGTTGCATGACCAGTTATTCGGCAAGTCTAAAAGGTCAACATTAAATGTTAGAGGATGTGAAACGAGCCTTCGCGGTTGTACGCCGTTCGAACAAACACTCCTCGCTGGACCGTGACGTAATTCGAGTTGCTGGATCTCCGATTCTTCGTTCTCGACTCTTTCCCTTACTCTTTCTATCTCTCCCCTGACGCTACGGGGGATACCAACTCATTGTCAGCAACGAAAATCGTTGTTGACATCGTAAAATAAGAGAATGTCAATTAATGTTGCAACGTATCTAAATATCGATTAAAATCGCGAGAAATTGCAAACAGGTTTTAAGGGATTCAGGGAAAATTGTTTCTTTTTTTTAATACGATGTACTTAATTCGTAATTATTTTTTGTAATTGCGTATGATAATTGTGTTGTGGATATTTAAAAAACGTAGAATTTTTTTTTTTCGCCATGTCTGTGATATCACTGGTCCAGTTGTAGCAATAATATGCTTATGTGAATGATCGTGATATTAAAGTAAAACATTTATGTTATTGGTAATATTAATATTTTTATTTTTATTCGATTTTAAAAATAACATTAATCATTTTTTTTTCGTAATTGTTTTATTTATTGAAATTTCATTTTGAGAAAAATGTTTTCTTTTTTTAGTCGTTTTACTTCAGCCTCCCTATTTTCGGCGTATCACTTATTCCCTCAATTATTTTCGAAACGATTTATTTTTATTTTTTATATACGCGTATTGTTAAAAGAAACGAGAAATAGTGAAGCGTAAGAATTCTTAATACTCGGACCAGGGCCAAGCCTTTTCGTCCGGCAAGAAATTCGGCACGATCGCAAATTATTCATGCCCTCAATCGTCTAATTGGCAAATAAATCCTCGTTGTTTTCCGATGCTCTATCAGCACCCGATTGATATACATAATAGAATGAGAAGTGATAAAGAAAGTTACACTGGACTTAAACTTGAAGATCAAATAAACTCGAAACTGAATTGCAAAGGTGAATAAAAGTACAAATAATTAAACGAAAGTATTGATCAACCGACTTCTCTTGATTTTCTTCCCCATTGATATTCACTAATAGCGTTTATTTTACGAAACAAACGTCAATGTTACAAATTCGAACATCTGTATCAATTATTCCTGCTGATCGAAATCTCATCAAAATTCAACTTCGGGAAAAATCAATTTTGTCATTTTCAGTCGAAAGTCATGTTGATCAGATTTGTTTTCAGCTAACAAATCTGATCGCTGAAAAAAAAACAACAACAAAATCGATATCTGAAAACTTTGATTTTGATACCTCCGGTAGGAAAGAATGAAAATCTATGCGATAAACCTATTCATACTATATGGAGATTGAGGAGTGTTCGAGCCAGCGGGCGAGCGAGAGATCACGGAGAGTCCAAAGAAAAAGCATATCAAAGGCTTTTTTTATACATTCACAGGGAAGCGTCTGTCGTCACTTCTGTGTGATCCCTCGTCAAAACGAGCCGTGAGATAAGAGTATTTCGGTGCGTCGTACGGGAGAAGAGAAAAAGTTGCATCGCCAGGCGTGTATGCCCTGGCCCTTTTCTCTCGAGGACCTTTTTTCGCACTCGAGTCGCGACACGCACCGCAGGTCACTCCGCAGGACGTCTGAAATAAAACTCGGTTTACTCGAGCACCTGTTACTGCACATGTGCGAAAAAATCGCACCGTTTGCAAATATCTGTCGAAGATATTTGGCCCATTGACAAATTAAATATTTGTCAAAGCGGCATCGAATCGATAAAAATATTCAATGATCGAAGCTACTGTTTTTATTATTTTTTGCTTCTGATTTGAAGCTCGCAATCACAATGATTTTGTAATTATTGAGAAATTTTAGATAGTACGAAGTGCAATACGTGGCGTAGTAAATAAGTCAAGAAATACGTAAGAGAAAAGATATTTCTTTGCAAAAAAAACTTTGTGCGAAAGTCCTGCTAATAAAACGCGATTCGATTAATTGATACAATTAATTCATAATAATGCGCATATGATATTATCTTTATTTTATCATCACATAATTGTTCAACTGTAATGCATTATTTTTAGAACGTCTACCTTTTTGATAGAAGCAACGATACTCTCGTCCCTCATAGTTCGGCACTTATAGCTTTGATAAACTCATACGAATTGATTGCGATTATACTTGTAATAACAATTATAATTATCGATGTAAAATAATAATTTATGTTTCTCGCGAAGCGAGTCGATTGAAACTCGGTTAAACGGTTTTTCTTTTTTTGTTTATTTGGTTTATATTTGGTTTGATTCTTAATTCGTGTGTCACTAGAAATGTGCAAATAATCCTCAAACTATGCAAGCATTTTTCGCAAAAATGGTAGTTGCAGAAAAAAATACCTTTTCTGATAATGTTCAATGTTAAAGATATTTTTTTCTGCATTAAAAATAAAACGGGAACACTCATCAAACAAATATTCGCGAATTCTTTAATTCGCCGTTTAACATCGCCTCGATATCGACCAGTTCTCGAACAAATACGTCCTCCAATTAAATTGAGCATTTCGATAGTCGTTTCTTTTTTAGTGTTTACAAAGTTTGGTTAGGTCCCAGAAATTATCAATGATTGCGAGTGAAATGATAAACTCTCAATTTTCTGATCAACGCCCTCATCCTCCAAGGATAACAATTGTATCGAGGTTTGGGTTATAGTAAAACCCATACGTAGGGCAAGGAGGAGTCACAAAGCCTGGCTGATATAGAGTATAGCGACGGGGGAGAAGACGGAGCAGGAGGAAGAGGGCGCGATAGGACGACGAAGGAGACATAGACAACGAAACGATTACCGGACAATAGTTTGTTAGTGGTAATTCATCCGCTGTATTGTTCCGCGAGAAGTGTGGATTCAGCTTCGTTCAATGTTGAGAACGAATCTCCTTCACTCTCGTTATTCCTGCGTGCACACATTTTTCCGGCAATTCCAAGCTGCCAAACAATATCTAATAGTCCAATAGCATTTGAAAACCGAATTCCCCTTTCGCGGCTCGAAGTTTCGTTCGAAGATCATTCTTTTCAGTTTTGGCTTCCTTGAGGTCGTTTACGATTCCCGAAGTGGAACTGAGATGAGCCCAAAGGTCTCACAATTTCATCTACCATAGAAAACCCTTGACGCGTTGTTCATAGCTATTTCTTTCCTAACCCTGTATCGCATAACAGAAGAGCATTGGGAATTTGTGGATTATTAGGGATTTTGTCGTATGCAGGTAAAGATAGCAGATAAGACGAGTTAAAAAAATAGTGACAGTTGGATGATCGTTGTTAAAAATATAAAGCCGTAAGATGAAAGTTAAAATTATAACAATAGAATTTATAGGTTTTAGTTTTTATTAGGCACGTTGATTCATCAATTCATGATTTTTGAAAATTCTCAACGACTTCCCTGTCGCGGGGAACATTGTTGATTACTTATATACATTCGCTTGTTGTGCATGTAACCCTATACCCATAAATAAAAATATACAATCTCTCTACTTTCGTCTATTCGTAGCAAGCTTATAGCCCAACCTTGATTGCGGCAGGTTGTTTCGCATAACTTGCGTGATAAGCGGTTGATAAATCTGTGACATTGGAGTTTGCGTCATTGGAACGAAACGAAACTGTCTATTTCATCGTCTGGTTTTTGTTGATAAAGCGATATATTTTTTTTCAAAGATTCACGCTGCGGATCTATAACAATGATTGAGAGAACCGCTCGAAACACAGTGATACAAAACGATCAAACTAAATAAGATGCGTAAATAAAATGTAACGTTCCAAGGAGGCAAACTTTAACGTCGTTGAAGTAAAAAATCTTACGTTTAAATTATAATTTAATCAATCGTCAGCCACTTGTCTGTTATCTTTTCGATCTGCTTCGTCAAAATGGGATTTCTCAAGCGTATCTTGACTTCCAACTTTCCGCCGACGGCTTTTCTTCCGTCCATCAAGGGAAAAGAGTCGTGCAGGATGCAATGCGTTTCCAGAGGCGCGAGCTTTATCGTCACTGTGCCGACCAGACTATCGCTCCGGAAGAAACCTCTGTAAGATCACAAAAAGAAAGATAATCAGCTTCGTTGTACACGACGATAATTAAAGAACGTCACCGCCGTTAAATCGTTGACAGCTCTTGTCCAAAAAAAAAAAAAAACAAAACTTGTTTTTGTAATGTCAGAAAAGATGAGGAAATTATGTAACTCGCGTTGTAGGAGTGAATTTTTATTTTTCATTGTATTTATCACGATATTGTTCTACTTTATTCGATATTGAAAAAAATTAATCAGATTTTTAGATCGTAATGCCGTAAACGATTTTCAAGAGTTCGGTTCTTCACTTTGATATATCTGTCACTGATGTCACGTATCCGAGACAAAATTCAAGCAAAAACTACGGGCAAGCTCGTGTCGTTACCATCCATTTGTTTAGTGCAGGCTACTACATTAGAAACAGTAAAAAAGTAAAAGTCGAAAATATACACATCATTCTAGCCAAACAATACAACAGACGATAAAGAGTCAGAGGAGAAGAGTTCAGAAGCCCTCGACACTTCCACCTGGTTAATCTCTAGTGAGAATATAATTCGCGTTATCAAATGCCTATTCTACTTTATGAAGATAATTTGGCACATCAACACAACCTGAAGGATGTAGTTAAACAGCAACTTCGTTGCGATCGTTTTGCAATCTATTATAAATAAAGTAATCAATAGCTCTTTCCCTATTTCAAAAAATTTCTCTGGACTGATTTTACAATGCGTCCTAAACTCACAGACGAATAACTTGAAATTGACAAGAAGTTATACAAGGTATAAGATGTGCATTTTCAATTTTATAATAGAAATTAACTAGAATTTAATGTACTTTTCTATTATCTTTAAATCAATATATTATTTTATTAAATGATTAATATTTTCCATCTTACAGGTGTAATTAATAGAGAAAAGCCTGTAAAGAAGAAGTATCCCTTAGAATACTGTTAGATGGTGAGTTGAAATTCCACCTTTCATTAATCGCTATTTTTCTCGACATCGAATTAATTGTTCAACCATCTGGAAAGCGGTATCCATTTCATTCCTATATTCATTCGATCGCGTCATGCGAATAAAACTAAACCTTCCCGATACGAAACCATGTTGAACCTGGAAGTTTTGGATTAATCGATGTAACCTAAAAACAGCTAGAATTCTAGCGTGAATTTGTGATCCTATGAGATAATCAAAACTTAGACAGATAAAAAGATTCAGCAGCGAACTGATAATCAAGTACACGTTTCCGTCTTCTCGTTAAAATTGGCCACTATGAAAAAAATTCCATTGAAAAATCCATCCTCTTTCCGCAATACCTAATTTGCTCTTAAAGATGCACAATGTTACATGAACCAAACAAAAAATCGATATTCCAATAGGTGAGCCGACGTAATTGTTTCATACCTTGGGTGAGTGCAACACAGGATGGGGTTGAACGAGCATCTGTAAGCAACGTACTAAGTCTATTGACTATGATAATCTAGAGTGTTCGTAGAAAAATTCTAACCGAATGGCTACTCAACGATTCTATGTGTACTCGATTCTCGCAAAAAAAAAACGATGAGAGGCAAAAAATTATTTTGAATCAATCAAAACCATCTAGTTGGTAAAAAACTCAACAAATCTGGATTAAAATCACGGTAAAATACAATTCCGAGCGTTATTCCGATTAGTCTAGAATAATAATGATTACTGATTAAAGAGGGTTGAAAAATTCATTACAAATCGCGAAGAGAAAAAAAAAGTATGATTACCCCTTCGACCAAACTTGACACTTCAAAGCGTGTCTTTTGAAAACTCGTTGACATTGCCTAGCTGAACGATCAACAGCGTTGCTCAGAGTGAAAACACCATCGTATTCCGGATTGACCGTGTCCCGAATCGTCGACGTACGATCAGACTGAGGACTACCCGCTGGATATGGATATTCGAATATGACGTAACTATCCACTTCTTTCGGATAATTTACACCGCGGATGATGGATATTTCGGCTTCAGCGTCACCCAAATCGGTGCAACTCCTGAAATCGAATGCAAATTGCGATTATTATTAATATTTATAAACCTTGTAATTCGAGGAAACCTGAAACGAGTTTTTTTTATAGCCATTTGCCGAACTTTGCACTTACTGGACAATCGCGTAAGTTTTGACCTCGTAATGGTGTTGTGGCGGCGGCAAAGCATCTCTTTTACGCACTCTGACCATGTCAAGGTCGCGGCTGTATCCGAGAGCAAGACGCTCCCATCTGTTGTACCCTGGCACATCACCAAGTGCTTTCATATGATCCCTTGTTGATAGACACCACTGAAAAAAAAAACGAATATTCCAGTTTTCTCTCAAACGGAACATATTTCGAACAACAGTTATCTCCTTTTTTTCTAAAAATCAATCGTTGCAGAAATCCGTGGGTACCAGCAATTCAGCTATTTCTTTCACACTCATAACAGCATGATCGATTTGAAACTCGACTTTAAGTCATCGATGTTAAATAGAAAATGGTGCATCTAGCAGTACAAACAGAAAATGGGGCATCTAGCAGTGCAAACATCTAACAAAATGAATTTCTCGACTGAGGGAAGACCCATGAAGGGAATAGATGTTCAATTCGATAATTGAGCTTTAAGAAATGATCACCATAAAAGCTGCTGTTAGTGAATAAATTGTCTATCTGTAATGTTGTAACTACACGCCTACGCTCACGGTAAAATAATACGTTTATTTGCCTATGGGAATTCCTGAATATCCGATGATTGACTGAAATTTGTATATCCGGTTGCTTAATGATAATCTTAGACTCATAATCGTAGCCAATCTCGAAAAATCATCAAAAATTACCTTCGCCTGTTTAGTTAACTGCTTCTCCAAATTTTCGTAAATTTGTTGATCGGTTCCGCTCGCCTCCTCCAAGCAATCGACCGCAGAAACGAGGGTAAAACTATCGTCCGATTTGGAATGAACGAGGTTGCTTGTATTCAGTTGGGTTTTAGCGTTCGGTGAAAGAGGGATAGAGTTCAGATCAACCGGAAGCCCGGATCTGCTAGCATCTATCAAAGGAGATATTCCTTTCGCTTGACGAAGATAATCCCTCGCTAGTTCCAAATCACCGTCCTTCTTAGCCGCCAGCGCGGCTTGTTTCAATTCCGCTTGACGACGTTCCAGAAACACCGTTTGTTTTTCGGCTCTCGAGATCGCACCAGCAGCTGTCGCACCTGTTTAAAAATAAAGGAATGTTCTCGTATTACAATTTCGAAGTATGAATAAATTCCAGTCACGAAAATATGGTACCCTGATTCGTTCTCGGAGGGGGAACTGGTGCTTTTCTTCGAGGTACTACAGGCGTTGCAGCTTCCTGCGGTTCCGGTTCAGGTATAGGTTCCATGGGCGTTCCTTGGTTACTCGGACCACCCGGGGAAACTTCCGGCGCCGGAGGATGAAGCATAATCGGCGGAAGTCCCGGTGGTACCGGTAATTCCTCATAGGCAACAGGTTTTCCACGTGTGTGCGATTTTATAGCGTCTTCAAATTGTTTGCATATACGCCCGTATCTTCGGGCTTTCGACGAATTGCCCTCCTCTTCAGCGGCGGTCTTTGTCCGGCGATAGATTTCTAGGCGTTCTTTGAGGGCGCTCCCAATCGCGTCACCGGTGATCGGGGCCATTCCTGGCGCTTCGACTTTTGACGAGATGAACAAAAATCACAAATCTTGAACTTTTACGGTATAACGCGTTCACGAAGAAAAATAAAATTTTACCATCTGCGGCGGGTGATTCGCTCGAAGCTTGCTGCTGAGTCTCGCTCTCTTCTTTCATATCCTCGGACGGAGCATCCGCACTCGGAAGTTGGGGTGATGGTGGCATGTCGGATAAATCGATCGTTTCGCCAGCCTCGACGGCCGCTATCACAATGTCAAACTGTTTGGCCACTTTCACGTAGTTCAAGGCTTCTGCTACGTTACCAGCCTTTTTGCACATGAGCGCAGCCACCTTATACTCGTGTTGTCGTTTCTTCAACAGCTCCAAAGATTCTTGATCAATGTTAGTTGCTTTGGTGACTGCCGGAGCATCCGCTTCTAGTTCCATAGCAGGAACTTCGGCCGGCTGAACATCCGCTGTATCAGATTTGGCAGCTTCCATGTCAGGCGATTCCTCGTTTGGTTGCGACTCAGTCTTAGCCTGACCAGTCGCGGATGGTGGCAAAACGGGGGGTATATCCGCTTCATCGAATGATCTGCCTGATTGCGCACTGGACAATAATCCCTGCAGAGTATTTACCCCTCGTCCGAAACGTCGGGCTTTTCCTCTCTCGTTCTCATTCTTAGCCTTTGCCTCAGCTATCTTGTACGTTCTCAATCTCTCCTGCAAAAGTTCAATCATCTGCTGCTGATCACCGCTCTCTGGTGGTGCTAATGGTTCAGGTTCTGGCTCTTCAGAAGCCTCGCTCGGTGATACTTCATCACCCGTTATTTCCCTCAGTTCACTCTGAAAATCAAAATACAATTTTAATTTTCATATAAATGTTGAATAACCTTCAGTACTAAAATCAAGTTAGGTCTCTCTTGCAATACTTTGACCTCAATATATATTACAGAAAAAATCAATTTTGCAGCAGACTGTAATCATTTTGGCTGTTGCTGTTCGTGCTATCGGCATAATAGAAATCTTGAATCCAACACGATAAAATGCCCTCAACACTAATCAAAAAGAAAAAGATTGATTCTTACTAAAATGTCCGGATCATCATCATCGTCCGATAGCTCAGCATCGTCCACATCTCTCATACTTTCGCTGATCATTGCATCGAGCTTAGCAGCCGGTATCGGTGGCACTATTAAATGTTAATGATTTTGTGATAAAATACAAATTCATAACGATCCACCAAACGGTGGAAAAAATATCAGGCTGAATAGATGGTAAGGAAAAGTGCCCCAAGAAGGTAACGATACCACTAGATTTACCAGAAGCAAATTGTACCTTTGCGTCTAGTTTGCCGAGGCAAATCACCGCCACTGGTCAGCTGTGCCAACTCTGCTTCCAGATCTTCATCATCTCCATCATCCATGGAGTACCCACGTCCCAGGTCCTCGAGCTTCTCGGGTACTTGAAAAATTCCAAACTAAACGTAACGTTTTTATTACGCTCATTCGTAGTACGAAATAATCACAAGAGCGATAAGCTACTGAAGAACGTGGCAGGAGATAGTGATATATCGTGTACCTGTTCTAGGCTAGCTGGATCTCTCGGTCGCCTTCTTGGCTCTTTCTTTTTGCTAAACATTGTTATGTTTAGCTACGCGCACTTTCCTAAACGAGACGAAACTTTGATAAACCACTGTATCGCCACTATGCGCAATCGTTGTGTCAAAAATTCCACTCGCACAACCAGAAAGCGTTCAAGTGCTCGGAAGTTGCCGCATTGAGTCACAACTGACAGGTGCGACGTCACGTTTACGTGAAATTACAATTATAGCATAATATTCAACACCGATCATCTATAGCAATTTATCGAAAACCGTTTCCTAGTACAAATGTAAAAAATATTTGTAGGTCGTAGTTTGCGATATATCTTCATAATAATTCGAATTATCAGTGATGATCAATTTCAATTTCAAGTCGCTTAAATTCGACTTATCGATGTCGTGCAGTGTCTAGCACAAAGCAAGCCCCATAACCAACAAAGTCAGATGTGCATAGAAGGACAGTTCTTAAGGATTATATGTGCCGGTTCTGCTGGGGGCTGCCCCCATTGATAGTTCTCGAGTAGAGGCGCTGGCGGCGATTTTCATTCTCGCTCTGGCTTCCTCTCGTAGACATAAACGTTGGGAGAATGATGGTGTCCTACTTACTCCTGTAGATGTGATGCTCCGTGGCATAGTCGTGCCGTGCTTCCTCTTATAGGTATTGTTATATACAGGGTGTCCCACGACGGAATGTCATCCTTTAAATGGGAAAAAACATTCCCGAAAGGTTTTTCGCATTTTTCTATCCTAATTTAGCATTTCCGGCAAAAACTCGGGCAGATTCGTAATCAGCGAAAAATTTCCGATCAAATACATCCTTTTAAAAGGTTAAAAATGGAAAAAAAAAATTTCGTCTTCCCCCGGCCACATTGCCAGAATCTTGAAAATCACGGAATTTCAAAAGGTCGTAGGGTGAGCTCCTTTTATGCTATGGAGGTTCAATGGGTGAGTTTGGAAAAGGTTTTTGCCTGACTTAAATAATGGCGTTGGGATCGTATCGATATCTATTATACTTTTCCCGGAAAGTCCATCTGAAAAATCGCAAAAAAAGAGGCAAAGGGGTATGTATGGAAAAATTTGCAAAAATCAATGGTCCAACTTTGAAATTCTGCCAAAAATCGAAAAATCATC
>JAPYZI010000969.1:0-61438 GCA_030523105.1 Ophioninae sp. A BG-2022a
TCCACTTGAAAAATCGCAAAAAAAGAGGCAAAGGGGTATGTATGGAAAAATTTGCAAAAATCGATGGTCCGACTTTGAAATTCTGCCAAAAATCGAAAATCCATCGGAAATTAATGATTAAAAAAGCATTTTGAAGAAAAAATCATAACGAAAAGATTGAGCGCAAGATGGAGTGCCAAATCCCAAAGGAAAAGAAGTTATCCATGATTTAGTGAAAAAACTTATTTCGCCAAAAAGTCGAAAAAAATTTTTGATTTTTAATATTTTTTTTATTGGTTCATTTCGATGTAACTTTACCTCCTGAACACGTATATACCATTTATTTTCCCGAAAACCCAAAAATTCCATGAAAAAATTGTAAAAAACTTTAAAAATCACGATTTTGTTTGCTTTGTGCAGTGCTTTCGACGGAAATTCGTTGATATTCGTAAGCAGCTGAAAATTTCCGATTAAATAGACCCTTTTAATACTTTTAAAACAGAAAAAAAAATGTTCGACGACCCCGGGTACTTTTCCGGAATCTCAAAAATCACGTAATTTCAAAAGCTCGTAGGATGAGCTTCTTATATGCTATAGAGATTCAATGGGTACGTTTGGAAAAGGTTTTTGCCTAACTCTAATAATGGCTTTGGATTCATGTTGATATCTCGCAATTTATAAATCATGGTATTTCAACTGTTTGTCAAAAAAGATATTCCGAAAAAAGCATTGAAACAACCTTCACACTAGATAACGATCTTAACCTGATAAACTTCAATTTCCTAGTCGGACAGCGTGAAATGCACCAGAAATACTCGTAGTACGTCCGCTCGTCGATTATTTCTCCTGAATTACATCTTTAGCGGAACCCGACACGGCGCTTACTTCCGGTCAGCGTGCACATGTGGAAAAATATACACTACTCGCCCTGTGAATTATTTACGGCCGCGTTCCGCTTGCCTCCGCTATAAAGTGCATTCAAGGGTAGAGTGCATCTCTCTTCGAAGGGAATCCTCGTACGTCCAGACTACAAAGCAAAAAAAAAAAAAGAAAAAAAAACGAAATACTCTTTCGCTGTAAAATTCTACACTCCACGTTCCATTGTCCGGAATGAGAATCTATCAAAGTGACAGCGATTGTAGATAACAATAGACCCTCCAACCAAGACTTGAAATTGCCGATTATTTTTCATTGCGAGGTTTAACGAAGCGCACAAAATACGAAACCACAGGGAAAAAGAAAAACGTGAATAATATTTATTTGGATATTCTTGAGGGAAAACTTTACTCCATAATGAAGCTTGGAAGATTTAACAGTGTCTCAGTAAAAAAAATTGAGGTGGGGAGACCAATGAAAATACAAATTGAAGCTGAATAAAGAAGCTACCTGAACTGTGCATTTATTTGATTGAAAAGTATTCTAGAGCCAATGAGTCTTTGAAAAAAAAAACGAAAATTTCGGAAAATTTGAATTAACCACTATTTTTTATTGTAGCGATAATAAGACAGACGATTAAAGGGACGTACAATTCCTTATATTCCTGTTTTTTGTTATTTTTTTGTTATTTTTAAATCTTTTTTAATTTTATATTTTATTCTGTTTTTATTTTTTGTTTTTTTTTTGGAGCGCTGCTTCTGTGTGAAAGACGGTCGTATCGAAATTTAAAAAAAAGTATTTTGAAGCTTCGAGTTTTTACTTTTGAAATATTTGGACCAACTAAGCAAGTAATTTGTAAGCAATTACAATTTTTTTGGTCCAAATATTTCAGAAATATAAACTTCAAGCTTCAAAATACTTTGTTTCAATTTCGATACGACCGTCTTTCACACAGAAGCAACGCTTCCAAAAACAAAAATAAAATGGGACAAAATATAAAATTTAAAAAATAGAAATATAAGAACAAAAATATAAGAATTTGGATTTCCCTTTAATTGTTTGGGTTAGTATAACATGAAATAAAAATGAGATCGATGTTTTCAAATATTGGTAAACAATACAGATGTAGGAAATAATGGGTGAACGTAATGGCGCTGATAACTTCCGATATAAGGTTTCCCATGGAACTAAATATTCCTTACCTTCTCGAACGTCATCCTGCAACGAAATAAGTTAGAAGTAACGAAAGGGAAGGTAGAATCGCGGTAGTATTTCAAATGGAGGAGCAAAGGTAGAATACTCTCCTATACAGGAAGGTGGCACAGTAATCTCTGAAGGGATTAGTAGCCATTCGGGAATCCTGGCTCATTAGGTACGTATTTGTCTCTCTCTCTCTCTCTCTCTCTCTTACTCTCTCTGCGCTCTCATGGCTAGGTCTCCCTTCCTCATGTACATTACAATCTGTAGCAGTATACCACTGCTGATGGGACTCGACAGAGGTTTGCGGACTCTCCACAACTCGAGAGTATTAAGCCCCAAATTGGTTCCTCGTTTGCTCCAGCAAAATACAAACGTGTACAACCTCCAAGTTTTTTTTTTGCGGATAGACTTTTCGAATCGGAGTCAATAAGTAGATTTAATCTGTTTCGGATGGTCATTACGATGAAGAAACTTCTCCCAATCGCGTCTACTCGAACGGTAGCTACGACGAAAACGAGTAGAAAACCAAAATCAGGCAGAATTTCATGGGTTATTCTCATTAAAAAGTAGAATAAACAAACACAAAATCAAATAACTTTTGTATTCTCGATGTCTTATGATTTTTACAATTTTTGGATTTTTTTTTCTTACCCTAATAAATGATACTGGAAAATGCAAATGGCAGGGTTTGGGGCAGGATTCCACAGGTTCTTGTTGAAAAGCAGGATAATCAAGAAAACAAAAATTCTCGTTGACTTATGATTTTTACAATTTTTTGATTTTTTTTTTTCTTATCCTAATAAATGAAACTGGAAAATGCAAATGGCAGGGTTTGGGGCAGGATTCCACAGGTTCTTGTTGAAAAGCAGGATAATCAAGAAAACAAAAAATCTAGTTGACTTATGATTTTGACAATTTCTTAATTTTTTTTTCTCAGCTTAAAAAAATGGAAATGGAAAATGCAAATGCCGGGGATTGAGAAAATAAAAAGGAAAGGGGAGTTAGATTGATGGAAGGGTAGATACAAAAAAGAGTGAAATGATTTCTGGATCGATATTAAAAAATCGATAAAATCTTTGATCATTTAAAAATTAATAGCTATTGATAAAATAACATTACACGAATAATTTGAGAATTTTTCACTGAATACTTCTGCAGTGGTAGACGTGTGAATAGTACACGATCGCTTATGGAAAACCGGTATTATGAAATCATGGAATAGTTACGAAATGCGTTAAACTAAATCGGTGCCAATTTTGAGAAGATTTGTATCATCATCAAACGCGATAAATATTGAAATTTTGATTAATTACTGACAATAATATTATGACACGAACGTATTAATTAAATTTAGATAATTGGGAAATTTGTTTTGATGGACAGTTGGACCGGATGTACAGTCACTGACGAAACTCCAGTGGTTTCATAAACTGAAAGTGATTTAATTGACATTTATCGAAAGTGGAAAATTAACGTTTCTCAATGTTAATTTATCATTAAATGAGCTATGTGTAAATTTAAACATGTACAACGTTATCCAAACTCGATAATCTATGATTTCCATTTTCGACTAGCTTTTTGCCCAGTCGATCCGGTAATACCTTAATCCAAATCCCGAGTAATCCTGAAGTGCTTATAATTCAAGGGAATTAAATATCAAAAACCATTATTATTTCCATCTCCAAAACATTGAATTATGGAAGGAGAAGAGTGAAAGAGGCAACGAATAGTCGTACCAACTGAACAGGGTCACTCCAGGTCCCTTCGAGCTGTTCATTTTCTATTTTGTTTATAACTCAGTCCTACAACGATGTTTTCTTTTAATTTTTATATCCTCCTCATCTTTCCATTTCGGGTTATTACACTCTGAAAAATAAACAAGGGGCGCTCCTTGATCTCGTGCACGCCCGGAACTTCTATATACCACCAGGACGTACATATATATATCTATATGAACGTGAAAATTTTACCCTCTTGATTTCTCAGCCTAGTCACGCTTTGGTTCTACTTCACCCTGGAAACAGCCAGCCCTACACCATTTTCCATTTTTAATGCATTTTCTCATCTCTTCATTTGACGTTTTTCGTTTCTCCGCTCGAGTATCTTTGCTCTCTTCCTTTCTGTCGTTCCATTTGCTTCCCCTTCCCTCTTCGGGCCTTTTAATGGTACACGTATGATGAAATTTCCGAAAGTCGATAAGAGCCAGCACTCAAGTTCGTAACTTTGGATCTAGTCTCTTTTCGTTTCTCATTTCCTACGGTTCATTTGTTTTCTTTTGTTCTTCCTTTGTCCGCGTATCTCGCTGTCTTATCAGCTGTATTTGTTATCTTATCGGCTAATCATCCGTTGTGTGACGCGAACAATAGAAAATACCAATTCGTACAGCGTACCCGCCAATATCAACGTTACTGGACGCTATCGTTGATATATTAGGTGTAGTAAAAAGAAATCCACGAATAAACTTTTTCGACGGTTTTGGTAATTGGTTGACTCCAGAAAACGATAGATTTCTTTTTTACCACAGTCGACGTGTTTGACAATAAACCGGAAGTGACGCAAGTGGAGAGTGCTGGGCAAAACTCGAGAGAGAACGTTTTTGAAATGACTTCGTAACTATAGATGCCTAGTTAATTCCTTATCCAGTACCAAGTACTCTATTTCGTCATATTGCTCCTCTGCACGGTGCATGTGCTTTAATTATACATACGTATAGAAATACGACGGGAAAGGTCATATATATTTGTGTATATAAATACATGTATGGATTTATATAGATATATATAAATATATAGAAATGGGTGGATGGGAGATGTTTAATATATTTAGCACTTCGCCCATAAATCCTCTACTCTCTGAATTCATACGTATGCAGATAATTAGATAGTGCAGATATGTATATCGTCTTAGTCAGAGTCCTTCGTGACCTTAATGAATATTTCGTTGAAAGTTTGAGGCCATTCATTTCTGTCAGGATCTCGTATGCATTGCATTCCTTTCAAGTTCCTCCTTACTTCTTTCTTGCTTTATGCATTTCTACGGGCTCTTTCACTTCGCGCCTTCCAAGATGCGCATCCCATCAAATATGTGAATACTTTTCTCGTGTACCAGCGGGCAAAAGATGCACCGGAGCAATCCCACGGGGTATAAAACCGCAAACTATGAACGGAATATTGTATATTCGAGGATATCGAAACTCCGTCAACTTGGTCCCTGGATATTCCAATCTTATAATTTCGCATTCGAGATCGAACGTCATCAAGCTCTTAATGGACTGCATCTACCTGTTACGACGATTGGACGCCCGAGGCGTTCCGGTTTCGTCCAAAGCCAGTTATAACATAATCCAATATCACCAAACAGCTTTTCAACAGGTTCTACCTCCGCACATTTCCCTGGCAACCTTCCATCATTCCGGCTCCGTCCATCTTCGATCCAATCCAGAAATACTGAATATTAGGTTTAGTTAAAATAAATCCACTATTTTCTGGAGTCGACCCATCGCAAACTGCGTCGATCAATCACAAAACTGTCGCAAAAGTTTGTTCAGTACGAAATCTCATCTTTCAAGCGCCATCTAGTAAAACCCTATCGGACTTGTACAACGCGAGATACAGATAACTTGAGCTATCTATTAGAAGAACCATGGATTTCTTTTTACTACACCTAATATTAGCGAATGAATGAGTAATCGGTGCCGGACTATTGGAAAAAATAATGGATTTCTTTTTACTACACCTAATATTAGAGATTTCGTGAATTTACTGCTGAACTACTAGAAAAATCATGAATTTCTTTTTGCTATACCTAATATAAGGGAATTTATTAGTCTACTGCCGGACGACGATCTGCTAACTTCACATTTGAAGGAAACGTTTAGTTTTGAAGGTTAGCGAGACCAGATAGCAAGTTCTTGAAACACTTTCGAACCCAAACAACGTTGGAAGCCAATACGTTCACATTAATCAATGATCCGACACCCTGAAAACGGCCCACTTACCCTAGTCCCCAGGCACGTTTCCCCAGGTCGATAAGTTCTGAAACTTTTGCGGAATTGCGGCGTTGCCTACAAACTGATAATTCGATATGACCATAAATTGGAGAAAACGACAACATCACGAATCGATTGAAATCGTAAGTGAGTTGCGTGTGAATAAGACTATCAATAAAACCATAGCGTGCTCGGGGATCTTGTTTCGAGAGATGTTTTAGTCTCGAAGAGCAAATTGAATGAGTGAATTAAGTGCGAAATGGGCAATAGACCCAGCAGAGACATCGTACCGCAAATGTCCAAGAGAGATGAAAATGGATGTCCGTTATTGGACAAAGTAGGCAAGGCTCACGCGAGACTCGGCTGGTCATACGCAAGCTTTAATAATAGGTTAACGGAAAGCATAATTGGGTATTGAATCAGGTAATTACTCAACAGATTGTCAAGCTGCGGGATCGTATAGAATAGCCCTATTGAATTTACGATCGACTGGTTGACCATTAGCGATACCTCATTAACACTCTCGTCTATGTACGTAACTGACACTTGGAAAATCTCCCATTCTCAAAGAAACAACGCGAACTTTTTCTACTGAAATCCCAAATATAGGCTTAAACTGATAAAAACTCAAAAAGCTCCAAAACTCTGTCAACTATCAAGCAAACTCAATATGCATTGAGCTTTCCAATAATTCCTGATTGATTGATCTTTAAGAAATTTTTTTACTATTTTACGTTTGTCCACATAATCTGACAAATATTGGAATCCAGTTTTCTTGTAGACATCAACTTTTTTTTGGTTGAATCGACTATTAGGTTTTATAGACCTGACAAAAGCAGAGGTTGGTTGTATTATTTGACGTTAAAAATATGTGAGATCGAAGAAAAATCATTTTCGCTGTATCCCTTCGTTGCAACTTCAGCGTCATCATCCTTTTTTCCACCTCGACCAATTATCCGGTACACTTTCGCTGTATCTGATAATTATTATAGAAGTGCTGTTTTTATGCTTCTCTTTAGATTTCATGTCTGTTTCGATAACCTTCTTTTCCTGCTTCTTATGTTTCGGCTTCGTTTTATTTATGATCTAGTTGTATTCACCAGCTCTACTGTTCTTTCTTATTCGTCTTCTTCTTAAGTTTGTTTTTCCTTTGTTCAACGTCTTCATCTATAATTATTCAATCAAGAACTATAATTCCCCAAACTTTCAATAAATTCAGTGATTGTTAAATATATATTGGGTATTACCTGAATGTTACCTGATCGAACATGGGACGGACATGGCACGGAAGTTCACGCCAATTGATGTGGAGTAAAAAGTTGTTTTTCAAACCAAGCCCGGATAGAAATTCATTTTAACAGGCTGCTTGCCAGTAACAATTCCAGGCTTCATCTTTCCAGGCTGCTTGCAGTAACAATTATGTAAAAAATGGCGATAACGGTCCAATGATTAAAACGGTACGTAATCGTGCAACTGGCTTGACTGACCAACAGTTTTGGAGTGTTTCAGCAAACATGAGCTTGGTCGACACAAAGGCTGATCCAGTGCACAACTGCCGCACCAATAATTGTGAATTTCCGTACCCTGATTCTCCGGGACTAAGGGATATCGTTGATGAAACCATGAATTTCAAATCCTATTTGGATCCTCCCAGAGGGATCTTACGGACTGGGTAACATCGAGAACAATTCGGAACATTCGAGACGATGCAGGAAACCACTACCCAGGTATCCAGGGCTGGTACAATGAAAGTCGATTTTGGAGGCGTTCTCGTGTGTGGTACACGCTGCATTTACACGTACGCAATGGAGAGGGCTTCGAAAACGCGTATTGCCTATAGATATATATATATATATATATTACAGTGAAGAACCCAGTCCCACATTCATGCGTGGTTTGCTTTAGCCTCGCGTACATGGTACAAGCGATCCACTGAGTCATACAGCCTCCAACACACGTTTAAGATGAGCGGTTTACCGCACAGTTACCACCCGAGAATCTCCAGGGGAAACATCGTGTTGCAGTCGAAAGCCCGTGTCGTTAACTCTTCGTTTCTGATCGAAATCAAGACAAAGAAAATCCCAGATGTGGCGGATAAAACCTCGTTGAAGTTTCCATCCGGATCCATCGATTATCATTTGTTTAAAAAATTATTTCTTTATAATTATTATTCCGGTAATTATTCAAAGCGTGTCTTTTGGGAATTGTGAATGGGAATGGCTGATTAGAACACCGGAAAGCCTTCGAGGACTGTTCGGGATCGAAAATGGTAAAGAGAAAGATCGAGCGATTTTAATTAATTGATTTTCGTTGATTTTCAATTATGCAAATCTCTATGTCGTTGGAAAGAAACAATTGCGAGGGTGACGACGAAATATAAGACAAATGAGACGTTGACTGGATTGTTGTCAAACGTTTCACGATATACCAGATTTGTTCAAAAAATAAGGTGACTTTTCGAATTTCGTGGGTTACGCACCGCCGATTTTTGATTTTCCGTTTGTTTGTTGGGTTAGTCCACGTGTCCCCAAACGTGTGTTGACCTTATCAGCCGTTTCGCATGTTTAGTCGGTTTTTGATGGATACAGAGGTTGAACATGTTTCGGTTCGCTCGGCGATTCGTTCGCTGTCGAAAACGATAATGTACCTGGTCACGCCTCGTTGGCTTCTTCGTGATTTTGTTGGTGAAAAACAACAGCGTGGAATCACGCTTCAGCCACCGTATTCACCCGGCTTGAGCCTCCGTGACGTTTTTTCTCTTCCCAAAAGTTAAAAGTGCGACAAAAGGAGGGAGATTAGCCACGACTGAGGAGACTGAGACTGGATCGCTGGGAGAGTTCAAAGCCGTACCAAAAAGCGCGTATCAAAAGTGCTTCGAGGATTGGAAAAAGCCCTTGTACGAGTCTATCATATCTGAATAGATATTGTCGCTTTGATAAAAGTTGAAAGTTTACACTTTCCAACAACCGAAAATTTTCTCGATTCCATTGACGATAAGGCAAAAAGAAATCCATCAAAATTATACTATTAAAAAAGGAAACTATTTGCTCACCAAATCGACGTATAAAAACGTTCCTTTCGATCATCGATGCCGATCACGTTTAACCGTCCCATCACCCATCGAGAGAATCAGATCTGTACACGTATCCGTATACATCAGAGTTCACCCTCAGTACATAAACCAATATATATATTTCGATGTGTATATGTATGTATATATACATATATACGTATATATCCTGATCGCAGGTTTCACACGGTTTAACACGCGATCTATGTGGTCGTTCTAATCCATACAGAGATATTCTCGGTGTGTATAATTCCGCTGTGATGGTAGGACAATACTCAAGGGGTTGATATCCCACGCTTGAATGTTATTCGGTCACAGTCCCCAAGAGCAAACAGCCTGTCACCCCTCTCCGTGTTTCTCGCCTGCCTTCCATTTTCCAACGGACTGTTACTCCAGAAATTGATTGTTCGTTCGTACCTTCCTCCTCCCTCCTCTCCCTTTCGCGACCGCTATTGGGATGGACCGTCGAAACACCAGAGACAAACCATCACCGATATACCGTAGGACTCATCCCGCTCTACCGTACTTCCGCCTACTTCGTTCGCGTTCCGTCAATCCCGGATCTCTGAATCACGGACGCGAACCGTTTAAACTCTGACGCTTCGTCAATGACGAACGATCTGTGGGTTTGCTTGTTGTTCCTGAAATGAACTAACGTCGTTTCATTCAACGTGTCGTGTACCTGATGTGTACAGACATGGCGGAAAAAAAATATCGAATCTGATCAAGACTTTCGTCATCGTGGGAAACAACCGCCAGATTTTTTTTTTTTTTACGATAGTTTCTGTGTCCGATTTGGATTTCTATTTGTCAATTTTTTTTTTAGGAAGTTTTTGGAATGGTATCCAATTTATCAGTCCTATATTTATCAATTTATTTTGTTCGGAAGATTTTTGGAATGTTATCCAATTTATCAGTCCAATATTTTTAAGTTTATTTTGTCCATTAATTTTGTTTAGTGTAATATAATTTATAAGTCCAATATTATCCAATTTATCAAAAAGAACAATTTGGCACGTGAAGAAGCCAAAACGTTTTTGTTTTTTTTTGTGGTGGATGAGGATTTTCGAAACGGTGGCAGTAGTAAACGGTGGTACAAAAAAGCCAAACCAGGCGTTTTCGTTTTAACTGTTTTCGTAAAAAAGAAATTGGGCATTTTCCAATAGATAAAAAGAAAAACGATTCCATGACACGTCAAGAAATGGCTCGATAAGCAGGTTGAAAAATAATAATCGATTATCTCGAAAACTATTCGTTCAAAATAAATACAATTTTTCAAAAGCGTTTGAAAAAAATGAAGTTTCAAGTTAAACGCGTTAAAAGTTTGCTACCCAAGTCTCTTGGATCTGAACGAAACCTCGTTTTTTTTTTCTATTATTTTAAAGATTAAAAGAATTAAATTTTTAAAAGGGTATTTACGAGACTTTATATTTTCGGACACAAAAGAAAAAAGCAATTTTCAAACAAGCAAACGAACAAAATCACAAGTGCGTTTCCACACAGCTGTAAATATATCCGTTTGATTGCTGAACGTTGCGTTTGCGTCATATTTCATGATAAAATGGTAATAGCCTAATATGCATAATGGTACTCAAGATTATCAGAGGTAGTACCAAAAATTAATCAGGTTTACTTTGGGTCTTATCCTTTCCGTCGTATCAAAGGATAAGCATAAGCTTTTGATAATATTCATCGGTAGTGTTGGAGTCACCAACAATAGGAGAGGTTCGAGACGTTATCTCGGATGCTGCTTGTTCCACCAGCCGACAAAGTGACCGTGGAAAACGTAAAATATATAGAATCTCTATACAACACATATATATATATATAAATACGAAATTTCTACCGCAAACGTTAGCTGAACGGTTGAAAATCGCTTCAACGTTCTCCGCGAACATTCAGTGAACTCTGGCTTCTCTTTAATGGGTTCAAGCAATGTAATACATTTAATATAATATATACTCAATAGAGAGGGTTTTCCTTGGTCCTTCCGGTGCAGCTGGGATGAGCAGAGCTACGTCAGAGGTCTATTGATTCGTTTATTGGTTGGACAGGGGTAGCTTTGCAGACGTGCACATCAAACTAGTAAATTTTATTGGGATCCCTGGGTTCTTTCGGGTTTAAGACATTCTCAATTCACGTTTTCAGATTCTATCGAACGAGTGTTTTTTTTTAGGTACTGTAGAAGGTTTGTTCAAAAAATAAGGTGACAAATTTTTGTGGCTGAGGCAGGAATCCAGGCTGTTGTTTTTCAACGAAACCATGAAGATGCCAACGAGGCGTAATCAGGTGGATCATCGTTTTCGACAGCGAACGAATCGCCGAGCACCCCGAAACGCGTCCAACCTCAGTATCAATAAAAAAAACTGATCAAACTTGCAAAACGGCTGATAACGTCAACACACGTTTGGAACACGTGTACCGAACCCAAAAAAACGAAGAAATCGAAAATCGAACGTACTTAGCCCGCGAAATTTGAAAAGTCACATTTTTTTTAACAAACCTAAGTTTTTCCTCTTCGATCTATTACGTACGAACAATAAAGCAAAACTTGATAATTGAAACAAATATATATATATAAATAAAGTGAATCGCGAGTGATTTCTTTTTCTTTACAGTTTCGAAGCGTTCCGGTACCCTGAAAATGGAGGCGCATTATACACGTAACAATAGGAATCTTAAACGAAACAAAAAGAATCCGGAATGATATACGACAAAGAGGCTTTCTCGGTGAATTTTTTGTATCCTACAGTCTCGTGTTATTGTCTTCTACGACTTCATGCTCGCTGACGCGCTTCTTTCTCGCCTGGAAGTGGTTGAAAGTCCCGTTCTTTTTTATTGTCTTTTCTCCTTAGGGCCACGATGGTCCTTCGTATTTTTCTTTTTCTTTATTCTTCTTTTTTTTTCTATTTTCCATTTCCATTTCTCCAGCGAGTTGTCTTGGTGGGAAGAGAACTCTCCAGTTCCCTCGGTAATCTTGGCTACACACAGAAAAGGCTCCTCTCTGTACTCAAGAACCCCTCACCAGTCTTGTGTAACGTACAGCTCGTTTTTTTTTTTATTTTTCATCCTTTTTTCTCTTTCCTTGTTTTATTCCAATTTCTTCGTCAGCTTATTTTCGAGCAATTGTACAATTTCTTCCGTGCATCGATATATATATTTTTTTCTTCACCTGTTTGGCACCTCCGTTTTTATTTTTGTTTTTCTTTGCCTCTTTTTTTGGTTTCGATTCGCCGTTCTCACCCTTAACTTCACCATCTTTATTCCCTCGTTCATTTTTTTTTCTTCTCGCGAACGAAACGATTTTTTTTTTTTTTTGTTTGTTTGTTTGTTTCTTTTTTATCGTTCCGCTTTTTCTCGCTCGCTGCTGGTGTGAAATTCTTCGCGAGCTGCCATTTCTACAGCAGACCTCCGAGAATTTGTAGGTTATACACCAGCTAGCGAAAAACTCGACGCCCCCCGCCTTTCCTATTCCAGGTTATCCAGTTACGAGTGAAACCTTGGTTATCCTCGTCCTCGTATTTCTCCGATCTCACCCCAGCCCCCATAATTCAAAGCGGAACAGGAGATGCGAGCAAGATTCCGGGTCCTCTTTATTTACTGCTATCCTTCGGTCTATCGTTTTTTTTTCTTTTTTTTTTACTCTTTTTCCTTCGGGATTACGACTTTACGATTTTATCTTTAAAGTCCTGTCTTTCGAAACGACGCGTTCACCTTTAATTCCGAAACGACGTTTCACGGTTAATCATTTAATTGTAAAATTGAAAGATTGAAGAATCGCCGTTTTTATTCACCTTCAATTCTTAAACTCTAGAATTAAATAAAAGAAATAAATAAATCAAGAATTAACAAGTGTAATTTTAAAAATCTAGTAATGAATAAATTCTTATTTAGAAATAAATGAAGCTTTTAATTCTTAATGATTTTTTGAACTTACAATTTTCAAATCAAAAGATCGAACAATCTTCGGTTTCATCCTTAAACGTAATTTTTAAATCCTTTGATTTTAGGTTTAAAGGATCAAAGAATCATCGTTTTAGTATTAAAGGCACGAGGATTGTTTATAATTCGTTTTATAATTAAAGGATTACCTATATTAGGTAAAAAAAATTCTTTAATTATAACATCAATTTTTTCCATTCAGTTTTATGGCTATTTCTAATTTATTTTCTGTTCTAACATCGAGTTCACAAAACCGGAAAAGACTTTTGAGGTTTCTAATATTTCGTACTTTTCTGACTCGATAAAATCTCAATGATAAAATATATAGAATCTATAGAAAAATATATAGATTCGAGTGCAATATTTGATATAACTTATTCGTTTTTCATTAAATTTTTAATAAAAACGAAATAAAATTGATTAAATATGTAATTAATAAATGGAATATTTTATACTGTAATTATAATTAATTACATATTCAACAAGACTTCTTTAATTTCATGAAAATGACATAAGTTTTATCAAATGCTCAATTAATTATTTAATAAAAATGATTCGATAAAATCCCAAACTTTTTTAAAAAATAAATTAAGTGTGATATTCCTTTTTTAATTGTAATTAAGGGTACACATGGGTGACTCGTGTGCCCGTATTGGCGTATATTCGTTATTGGCGAAACGCAGGATATCTGAGAATTTTTCGATGCTTGCAAAAATGCAAATTCCAAGCTGAGGCGAAGCAAAACACAGTAATGATAAGAAAGAAGTTTAAGCGTATTAAATATAGAACAAAGAGGGCGAGTTGCGTATGAATTTTAATGAACCACCGTTCTTTTGGTTTATCCAGTGTGGGGACGTTCAGTGGTGCAGGTTGCTGGCGCGAAGAAAGACGGTGGAAAACAGTAGCGTTTTCGCCCTAGTGGTAGCCACTCGTCTGGACCACTTCGCAAAGCAAAAAAAAAGGAAGAAAAAGAAAAACGGTAGCGTTGGTGAAAAACGGACTACAAGGTGGAAACGGAGGCACACACTCGCAACCGCCGACCAGAAATGGAAATGGCCGCGAGATGGCTTCTGCTGGCGCTCTTTGCTGCCCACACCGCTGCTCTTCCTGATCTCATTAGGATAGGTGAGTACATACGTTGGAATAAAAAGATAAGAACGGGAAAGAGAAATAACAATAAAAGAGAAGTTAAGTTAAATTGGGATTATTAATTTATAAGTTGATTAATTTAGTAACAGGATAACATTTTTTGTTGTTGGAAATTTATTTATCAGAATTTTATTATTTTTTCGTTCTTGTCAATAAAACGTATTAATAGAAATAAAACGAGAAAGAAAAGTAAAAATAAAATAGGGGTTAAGTTAAATTAGGATTATTAATTTAGTAGCTTATTAGTTAATTAATTTATTAAAAGGATAACTGTTTCGTATTCTCGGAGATTTATATCGTTGGGCATTTGTTTAACGAAAATTCATCACTATTTTTATTTATTATTGAGTGTATTTTCAAAAAGGCAAATTCAGGTATCAATCAAGTAATTCAGCTGTATTCATTCGATCTACATTTATTTGTTGTTTAAAAAACTATTCATAAATGTAATTAAGTAACTAAATATTTATGAATACATTAAGATGGAAGTTTTCGGGAATTTATTTATCAAATAAATAAAGTATTGCAGCTGTATTTATTGAAATCATTTATTTATTTATTTGTTATATAGAAATAGATTTATTATAGAAATTCGTAGATGAGAATTTTTTCGTTATATAAATTCCCAATAAATATACAATAAATATATATATATATATATTTATTGGAAATTTATTTATCAAGAAAACGGATTAATCGTGATTTCCTTTTCTATTGATTTTCACTTAGCCGCGATAATCCTAAAAGCACACATACGGAAATATAAACTTCAACAACAAGGATTTACGCGCTGGCTTAGATAATACACGTATAATTCATGCCGGATACTCGAGAGGTTTGTGTAATATACAAACTCGTGGCTTTCCAGGAGGGCTCTTCCATCCGGCGGACAATAAACAGGCGGTGGCTTTTCGGTATGCTGTGGAAAAGATCAACGCCAACAGGGATATACTGCCCAGATCAAGGCTGAGCGCCCAGATCGAACTGATATCGCCCCAAGACAGCTTTCACGCGTCCAAGCGTGGTGAGTACATATTTGTCGTTATTTGTTAATCGAATGATGGTTCCATTATTTCTCTGACCCCTATTACTCAGATATGATAGGAAAAGCGAGGAAATAATACAATTCTCCGGAAAATTTTGTACAGTTTGTTTTCAAATATATTTACAACTTTTTACGTTCGAGAAAAAGTTATAAATATATTTAAAGAAATTTTGAGAACTTTTTTGGAATTTTAAACAAAAATAGGTTTTTCCAAAAAAGATTGCATGGATTCGCTGATTCCCTCGTATGGTAGAAAAAGCGAGGAAAAAATGCGATTTTTCAGATATTTCGGAAAGTTTGTTTTTAAATATATTAACAACTTTTCACGGTCGAGAAAAAATTGTAAAAATGTATAAAAAGTTTTTCGAACATTTTTATAAAGTTCGTTTTTAAATATATTTACAACTTTTTCCAATAGAGAAAAAGTTGTAAATATATTTATAAAACTTTTTGAGACGTTTCTAAAATTTCAGAAAAAGAAACGTTTTTCCAAAAAAGATTTTTGTTTTTATAAGTTTTTCGAGAAAAGATTGCATGGATATTCTGATAGTAACAACGAGTCATAATTACAGGGTGTGTTTGTAGAACAATTCCGTTCTGAAACTTGTGTTGGAGACCTCTAATTACCATTCGAGTCCTTTCTTCCACCCAGTAATCTTAGTTATCTCGCCAGCATCCGACTTTTGTAGGGTTGGGTTGTTTGTGCCAATCAACGATAAACATTCAGGATGTTCAAAAGAACAGAACTGTTTCGGAATTTGTGTAAGGGATCCCTAGTTATCATTCAAAACCTTCGTACTAGACAGAACTAGCAATTCAATCCCAGAATGTCACCTGCCACACGGATATTTTGGCTACACCAGTTGTTAGCGATTCCAATTACTTTCAACAGGTATAACGTATTCGCAGACTACGTACGCGATGTAGAATTCTCTTTGTTTCAACTCTGTCACCCTCGGATTAATAAAATCCCATTAAACGCTAAAATCCGTTTCGAAATAAAGCTGGTATCTCAATTTTTTTTTTTCACAACGCAATTTCGACAGTAAAATTGATGGGACCATTTTTGAGACTCAGAAAAAACTGTAAAAGTGTGCGGGTTGCCACTTTACACGCCGTTTATTCGTGAGATCCTGACAATTGATCCGACAACTTCGCAGGCACGTCCTAGAAGTTACAAACTCTAAGATCCCTAGCGTAAGGTCTTAGGGACCCCATAGGCTAGGATTCCTAATACGCTGACTTCACAAACCTGCCCAAAAGTGTTACGAGACGAAAATCGTCGATAAAGTAGGTTTCACCAATAGAGTGCAAAAAAAGTGCAACCCAGCAACAAGAAGAAATTTTTAAAAATCCAAAACGTGAAAAAATAAAAAAATACGTCAGCGAAATGTCTAGAAAGCATAAACCACTCGAAAGATCATAATTTAAATACTGTCATTTGTGAACGCCCGAAAAAAAATGAACCCAGGCATGGAACCCATTTATTTATTGTTTAAAAATATATTTATCCTAGTAATTAATTAATTAAAATGTACTCATGGGAAATTTATTTATCAAACACATAAAGTGTTTCAGCGGGTATCGGATTTATTTATTTATTGCTTAGAAATTTATTTATTAATTAAATTCTTAGATTAGAATGTATATTCATTGGGAATTTATTTATAAAAAAATTAACCCAGGAATAAATCCCATTTATTTATTGTTTGTAAATGTATTTATCCTATTAATTTATTAATTAAGATGTACCAATGGGCAATTTATATATTAAATAATGTATTCCAGCTGTATTTATTAGATTCATATATTTAATATTTAAAAATTTATTTATTACTTAAATTCGTAGATTAGAATTTATATTTATTGGGAATTTATTTATACAAAAAATGAACCCCGGAATGAAACCCATTTATTTATTGTTTATAAATATACGAATCCCAACAAGTTATTAATCAAGATGTACCAATGGGGAATTTATTTATCAAACAAATTAAGAATTTCAGCTGTATTTATTGGATTTATATATATACATTCATACGAAATGTATTTATTTATTAAATTCGTAGATTAGAATATTCATGTATCGGAAATTTATTTATTAAAAAAATAAATCCAGAAATATTGAAAAAAAATGAAGATCCCGTGATACCTCCCCGTGTTTATTTCGGTAGTACAAGAACACGCCGCGTTTCCGCGCGTCCCAACCGTTGGTGTATGGCGCCCTCGGTCGTTTACCGTGCGCACCTCGATTCCGCATGCACATCCGTGTCGCTCCGCGCAACGGCAGTATTTCACGCATTGGACGGTTCTATTACACGGATACACTCACCGTACATAACCCAAACGCCCTCTATACATCAATAAATTTCGCATCGGACGCGAAAATAAACAGTCAGTGTTCGACAGTCAGCCAAAACGATGGGAACATGTTTGTGTGTGTGTGTGGGGGGGGGGGGGGGGGCTGGGGAAGGGGGAGGAAGGAAGGGGGGGGGGGGCTGGATATGAACGAAAATCCGGGCAAAGCAGAAAGCGCGATCACGTGTACAAACACTGCGAGTAACCGAGGCTAATAGATAGATAGATACATTAGCAGCACTGTAAAATTCACATTTTTCAAAACTCGACAAAAACGCCCTCGGGCAATCTATTGGAATGATAAAAAAAAAACAGGTTACCAAAATGTGTAATGAAACAACGGCTGGTAAGTAAGTGAAACACTTCGTTGTATAAAAGTACAGAATTTGTGGGAACCGTTACTGTCGAGTGGCCAAATTTCGACGCCACGATGACAACTCCCTTCATTCTGATTTACTGTGAATTACGAAATTAATTTGAAAAATGAATTACGTTATCTCTCGAATGGTTTCGTGGGCGATGTTTAATTTTTTGTTTTACTGCATTTTTGTTTACTGAATTTTGGTTTGATTTTCATTCGCGATGTTTAATCATCGACAATTCAACGTTTTTGAAAAAACTATTGACGTTTTTGTGGATTTCGTTTTTTTTTTAATGATTAATTTTTTAATCAGTTTTACGTTTTTACTCATTTATTTGTTTGATAATTAATAGATAAAATAATTCTACTTTCTTCCGTTTTCTTTTTTTGATAATTAATTTCAAAATCGATTTTATTGTTCAGTAATTAATTTTTTTAGTTCTTAATTGAAAAAACAAAAACTATTCTTCACTGATTTCTTTATTCTAAAATAATTATTTAAGTTAATTTAATTAATTTATTTATTTATTCTAATAATTTAAAAACCACTTTTATTTTTTTACTGACGAAATTGGCCGCCAAGCAGGAAAGACTGCCAAGTTATGGACCGGTCTTAAATCTCGATTTTTTCATAAACGGCACATATTGAAATTAAGTAAACATTTATATAATAAAAAACATTTTCTAAGTTTATTAACTAAAATATACATATTTAAATCAAATAAATAATTATTTACACTACGAAGGATATTTTTTTATTAAACAATCTTCTTATACATGGAAATAAAGGATGTGATTGAATTTAATCTTAATCTTTTTGATTGAAACATATTTAATTCTCGCCGATAAAATCCGAAAAAACCTATTTCATATTAAAAAAATCCTATTTACATTTAATTTTTTTTTCTCAGTGTAGTATGGTCATTAAAACTGTCATTTCATTATTCAGAGGCTCCAAAAATTTCCATTTTTACCAAACGGTCTTTAAAATGTTTTTTTTTTTAATTAAAGTTTTATCCATTTTATCATTTTGTTACATTGGAATAAAAATAATGGCAGGAAGGTGTACGAATAAAATAATTCATTAACGAAGATGGATATCGCGTTGCATTGATCAACCAGTTTTTCGTTGCTCCCTTTTCGTTCCAACCAACCGTCGTACAAACCGCAAATGTCGTATGAAAGGGACGTGTGTCGCGATGCTATCTTTTCATCACTGAAGTATACGTTCGAAGGTGTGACTCTCTAGCGCTCGTTTAATGACCTTAATTGCGACCTATTAACTTGTTCCGCGTTTCTACTAATTTGCCAGGTAATGAATGCCAGTAGTGTTACAATGCGGGTTCTACGGACCTCTGAGAGCTCGAAAGAGGAGGGGGGGGGCTCCCGGTGGAGATAACGTCACGAACGAAGGGGACAGATACAGAAACTATGAGGAGGGGAAAAAACGAGGTGACTGACGTCACGTGGGACCAATTATTTAATGATTATTAATTCATTGATTGTTCGTTCATGATTTATTTCATTTTTGTTTTATCATTTTCATTTCGTTATCATTTTATCATTGTCATTACATGTTGATTTTATTTGCATTTGATTTTCGTTGCGATTTTCATTATATTTTCTAAATTTAATTTCAATGAATTTTTAATTCTATTGTTTTTATTCCATTTTTGTTATAACTTATATTGAATTTTTGAAATTTTGGTTCAAGTTTATTTTTATTTTATTATTTTCATTTAATGTTCCCATTACTTAGAATAATAGTCATTATTTATTAATTATTATCATTATTATTATTAGTATCAATAATAATGTTTTCTTTTGATTACGTTTTTGTTATTATTTAAATTATTTTTTACATTATTTACTAACAAAGTATTTGATTTTTGTCCAGTTTTCTCAACTGTTTTAGCCAGAACGAATTTCCTACTCGAAGGAAACGGTTCATCAATTTTCTTTCGAAACCTGTCACACGAACAAGATTGAAGATTCCCTCTCTCGATGTATTTGCAGTTTGCCATTTATTGAGTACCGGTGTCGCAGCGATATTCGGACCTCAGAGCGCCCAGACTGCGTCGCACGTTCAGAGCATATGCGATACGATGGAAATTCCACACCTCGAGACTCGATGGGACTACCGACTCAGACGTGAAAGTTGCCTCGTCAATCTTTATCCTCATCCCACTACCCTCTCAAAAGTAAGTTTAACCTCTACTTCGGGCTCATAGTCCAGTGATATATGCCAAAAGCTAAAATTCTTTTCCGATTACGTAACTTACAAAAGAAATTCTCTACGTACGAAAATATTCATCCTCGTTCGATCTATATCGAACGAAATGACAAAGTACAGTTGAATTGATGTTTTCGACGATTATGGAAAACTAAAAATGGCAAGATCGATGAATAATTGTTTTTTTGATGATTTTCGAAAGCTAGAAATGGCAAAATATATGAATAATTAATTTTTTTACAATTTTCAAAAACTTAAATGTAATATATATGAATAATTGTTTTTTGTTTTTCGGTTTTTTTTTAGGCTTACGTTGATTTAGTCAAAGCATGGGGTTGGAAAAGCTTCACGATTATATACGAGAATAATGAAGGACTCGTCAGACTTCAGGAATTACTCAAAGCTCATGGCCCAAGCGAATTTCCTATTGCTGTCAGGCAGCTTGGCGAAGGTGACGACTATCGGTGGGTTCTAATCATATTATCTTTGTGCTTATCATGCTCACGTAAAATATTCCAATTTGCAACTTTTGGAACATCAAAAAAAATATTTTATTCTATTTCAAACATTTTTTCTATTTTTCTATTCATTTTTTATATTTTGTTTTAATGTTATTAAAACGAAATATACAAACAAATTTTTTATGTCCATTTGGTTGTTTTTTAAATTTTCTGTTTGTCTCTATTTTCTATTTATTTTATATATTTTTCATATTTTCTATTCCCTCTTTAAATTTCTTTCCGTTTTTATTTCAAATTTCTATTTTATTTGAATTAAGATTTTTTTTTTCAATTCTATTACAAGAATTTTTCTATTTTGTGTTTCTTTTTTTTTTCATTTTTATTTCGTTTTCGTGACATCGCCTTAATTATTCTTGAAGGATGCAATATTTTTTCCCATTTTTTTCTGCGTAGTGAAAAGTTACAATTTTTTAAAAAATGTCTTCATTAACGTCAGTTTTATGTCGCTTTTCTGCTTTGAGAAAAGTGTTTGAAGCACGTTTTCCTTAAGAGATCGTAGTTACGCGCCGTAATTTTTGTCACATTCGTGTCATCATCGTTTTTGAAAGTTTGCCTTTCGTTGCCTTTGTCCAGGCCTTTACTGAAGCAAATTAAAAACTCGGCCGAGTCGCATATAGTTTTGGATTGCTCAACCGAACGAATTCACAGCGTACTTAAGCAGGCACAACAGATCGGCATGATGAGTGATTACCACAGTTATCTCATCACATCATTGGTAACTAACGACTCGTTAAAACCTCGACTTAATTCCAATCCTACCGCTTTCGTTCATTCATTCAATTGTCTTTCGATGAATTAACGATTTTTAGGTTGTTATTGTTTATTTATGAATAAACGGTAGAAATGGTTTACAAAGTTCCTCTTTAACGAGAAAATATATATATAGTCTGTTTAAGGCTATGTAGAAAATCGACATAACCTCAAAAAATTTAAAACGCTGTTTTCTCGATTGCTTTTTTTATTCCTCAACCGGTGAACGTGGGTCGTTTTTGCCTGGCCCAAAATTTCGTTCCCAAATTTCTCAAACGTACAATTATTTAATTATAATTGAATTAATTATTTATTATAATCAAATAATTATTCAATTACAATTAGATTTATTATTTATTATAATTGAATAATTAATAATAATTGATAATAATAAATGATTAATGAATCGAGTGTTTCACAATTTTGGCTTTCACCTTATACACTCGCTTCGTTGTCTCGTTAAAAAGGATCTGAACAGCGTTGACCTGGAAGAATTTAAATATGGCGGAACGAACATAACGGCCTTCCGTTTAGTCGATCCTGAAAAGCCGGAGATCCAAAAGGTCGTCCAAGATTGGATCTTCGGCGAACAGAGATACGGCAGACTCCTCGATATGGGCCAAGCTTATAACAAAGTGAGTTTTTATCATCGGTATTACCTTTCTCTCGTCTCACGTTTTTTTTTTCTCGCAATTACTCGTTGCCTTTGATATTCTAAATTGCACCATCGATTTACTGCCAAAATTATTGATCAAAGAAACCGGGAAACCGAGAAGCTTTTTTTAAAGCTTTTTTAAAGGTTACGACTCCCATGGTGGACTTAAAAAATATATTACTGTACCATATCGATCACTACTTTTTTTCATATGCGTATAAAAGCGAGTGTCGTAATCATTGATTAAGTTCGATCAATATTATCAAAAATGACGGGCTGTACTTTTGGAAAGCAAAAAGTGAATTTCCATCTGAAATTTGGCATAAATTTTCCTTTTAATATTTCGAGAGATGCCTTGAAAGAATTTTTGGTAACACGTTGCAGTTTTCGAGATATAGATTTTTGGAGGTTTATTTTAGTGCATTCCAGCGATACTAAATAAAGTTTTAAAAAAACTCAAATATAGCTCAAGAAATTCAAACAAAGCTAAACAAACCCAAACAACGCTGAACAAACCAAAACAAATTTTTGATCGATCCAAATAAACCTAAATCAGTCCAACCAAATCTTAATCGCGAATAAACCCAACAGAAGCAAACAAACCTAAATAGACGAAAAAGAGACTAAATCAACTGAAACTAAGCTAAATCAAACCAAACAAATCTAAATAAAAGCACCCATAGAAACCCAAAGAAACGCTGAAATGTTTAAACAAACCTAAATTAACCCAAACAAATCGGAATCATCCTGAATAAACCCAAACAGAACCAAACAAACATAGACAAACGCAAACAAACTTTAATAGACGAAAGAGTCTAAATCAACTGAAACGAACCTAAATCAAACCAAAGAAATCTAAATAAACGCAAATAACAAACGCACCCATAGAAACCCAAACAAACCCTAAAATGCTTAAACAAACCTAAATTAACCCAGACAAATCTAAATAAACCCAAACAAACCCTAAAATGCTTAAACAAACCTAAAAACCTAAATTAACCCAAACAAATCTAAATAAATCCAAACAATCTAAATAAATCCAAACAAATCTAAATAAATCCAAACAATCTAAATAAATCCAAACAAATCTAAATAAACCCAAACAAACCTAAATAAACCCAAACAAAATTAAACAAACCCAACTCCTATGTTACATCGACCAAAAATCCGCTCAGGGGATTCTATCGCTCTTGAAATATTGAACCGAAAGACTGTGCGAAATTTCAATACACTCGAAAGTGGAAGGTTTTGGGAATTTAATACGATGTACCAATGCCAAATCGATATTTCACTCGGAATACATAATTCATGTCAGTTTCCGCATTAAATATATTTCCATCGTACGGAATAGAAAATGTGTGTTTTTTTTATTGTATTTTAAAGTTTATGTAGTCGCGTACTGCAGTCAAAACGATAATGTAACCAATTGTGATATTTTCAACGATGTGACTTCACGAAAATCTCTATATTTACAGTACTCTCATATAATTCGTCCAATTTCAGATTCATACATTTCATTTCATATTCGAACCATTGAGAGCTTTCGAATTTACATTTTTAACGATACATTTGTCAAGTGCTCATACTTTTTCACGCTGCTATCATGTGGGAACAGAACAATCTCACGTTCGTCAAGGTAAGCCCTCTTACCAAAACAAAAATTAATACGATTTTTGTAAAACCTTTATATCGCCATAATACCATGTTTTTCCACCATGTTTTTCGACCCCAAACGTTTAAATTGTATCGCAAATCTTTTTGATGGCTGAAAGGTCGATTTTGCATAACCACCACTTAATGAATACTGAAAAACGAAGCACAAACAAGATAAGATTATCGAAACTATTATTGATATAATTTATTTAATTCGATTTGACGCAGACTGAAACAGCTCTTATGTACGATGCTGTTCACCTTTTTGCAAAAGCACTGCACGTTCTGGATACCTCTCAGCAAATGGAAATTAAACCTCTGGGGTGTGACTCAACCGATACTTGGTCACACGGATACTCCCTCATAAATTACATGAAAATCGTGAGTAGCCCAAATTAATCAAGAATAAAAATTAACCCTTAATTACAATTAAGTAAATTTTTTCTATTTTTACACCGTTCATTACAACGCAAAAGTATATTCTTTAAATTATTGCTCCCTCAATCACAATTTGGGGGTATTAATTTCTTAATTTTTTAAAAATTAATTACGAACCATCGAGAAAAAAAATTCGAAATATTGATGTTTCCACAACAGGTCGAAATGACGGGTCTTACCGGAATAATCAAGTTCGATCATCAGGGTTTCCGGTCGGACTTTACTCTCGACATTATCGAATTGAACAGTAAAGAGGGTCTCAAGAAAATTGGTACTTGGAACAGTACAGTAGGGGTGAATTTCACGCGAAGCTTCGGTGACATGTACACACAAATTGTCGAGAGTCTCCAAAATAAAACGTTTATAGTGACGACAATACTGGTACGTAAAAAAAGAAAAAAAAAATACAAAAACAAACGAGTAACCCAAACGAATCGAAAAAGACGAAAGATTTTTGAAAAATCCCGGACAAGTCTTGACTCTCATTTGAGTGGACAAAAAAAAACTCGACGTGAAAAAAAAAAAAATAATGAGAACAAGATCCGTGAAAATTGTTCGCAGAGTGCCCCGTACTGTATGCGGAAAGATTCGAGCGAGTTGCTGACGGGGAACGCGCAATACGAGGGATACAGCGTTGATCTGATTCACGAGATATCTCGGATTCTCGGTTTTAATTATACATTTCGTTTGGTACCTGATGATCATTACGGTTCGTTGAATCGCGAGACAAAGGAATGGGACGGTATGATGAAGGAATTGCTCGATCAAAAAGCGGATCTCGCCATCGCAGATTTGACTATAACGTACGACCGCGAGCAAGCTGTCGACTTTACGATGCCATTTATGAATCTAGGTGAGGATATATCTCCCCATTATTATTATTTACGAGTCTCTATGATCTCAAATTTGTCTTTGCCGACACGGTTCCGTCGTACGATTTCATAATTAAATTAATCATTTAATTACGAAATTTCGCGGAATTGTACTCATTTCCAACAAGCGGATCATACATGTTTATTATCCATTCCGTTCAATTATCCATTTATCGTAAACTCTTTAAATGATAACACCTATTTTGAAAATACTCATAGTCGCGGTAACTCGAACAATTATGAAGATCATTAACAATAAAAATTGAAATAAAATATGAATAAAAATTCACAGAAAAAATGAATAACAATAAAATGGTAATAATAATTTGCTCATATTTTTTCCATATTCAACCATGTATTATTATTATTATTATTATTATTTTATCATTATATTTCATAAATATAACTACAAAAAATGAATAATTTTGTAAAATATTTTGCTATTTATTTATTTACATTTGATATTTATAATAATAATTTTAAAAATATTAAATTGAAGTAATAAAGCAAAAAATAAAATGGTAACAACGACGACGACAACAACAACAACAATAATAATAATAATATAAAGAAATAATAAGAAAAAAAATAATAAAACATCAGAAAGCTAATAAACACATTTAATAAAATAACCACTTTATGAAATATAATTATATAATCATTATATATACGACCTACATATATAATAAAATAAAATACTATATTCACTAAAATAACCATTTTATTAAATATTGTATTTAATACGTTAATATCCACATATGCAGGTATCAGTATACTGTATCGAAAACCAATAAAAAAACCACCGAATCTCTTCTCGTTCCTGAGCCCGCTGAGCCTCGACGTTTGGATCTACATGGCGACCGCTTACCTCGGTGTATCAATATTGCTCTTCATACTGGCCAGGCAAGTCAAACTTTCGTTAATTACCAAAACGTACCTCGAAATAAACGCGACCTCGACTCTAAAAATTCAGAAAAGCAAACCAACGTGACCGGAAGCTATTTTTTCACGTATTTAAAGATCAAACATAAAAAATAAAATTATTATACTTTTGCAAACGCATATTTTGGAAAGATGTCAAAACTTTCCCTTTCGAATTCGCAAATTAAAAATAGGGAAAGGGAGGAAAAGAGAATTACGGTTTTATTCGTAATTAGCTCGAAGTTGATCGATTCAGATTTACGCCCTACGAATGGTACAATCCACATCCGTGCAACAAAAATCCCGATCGCCTGGAGAACCGTTTCAAGCTGCTCAACTGTCTCTGGTTCACCATTGGGTCACTCATGCGCCAGGGTTGTGACATATTGCCCAAGTAAGCCCTTTCCCGTTTCCCGGTTGCCCTTAAACGAAAAGGGCTTCAATGGGAAGACCTTTCTCGATTTTTTTCGCCTGCTGTTCTCCCCTTAAGCTTTTATCAATTTCGTTTGGGTTTGGGTTTCGTTTTATAGTTATATGAACGTTTCGTGAATGAAATTTCGTCGTGATCTATCATATTTCCTGCCTCCTCCTCCTCCTCCCCCCTCCCCTGTCCAAATCTCATTTAAAAAACCCGAAAAAGGACAACGAGATGATCATCAAACCAGAAAAAAAGGAGCAAAAAATAAATAAGCAAATAAATGCAAAATAAATGAATTTTTGTATTTGGGAGCTCCGAGATCTAATCCCGTTCCCCTTTTCCTGTTCACGTGTCCGCAGGTTCAGCCCTTACGAGTGGGAAAATCCCCATCCGTGCAACGCCCAGTCCGAGGTCCTCGAGAACGAGTTCACACTCCTGAACTCGCTTTGGTTCACCATAGGCTCCCTCATGCAGCAAGGCTCTGATATAGCGCCGAAGTAAGTCCATTATTTAAAAAAAAAAAGAAAAATTGAAATAAATAAATTCGACAAAAAAAAAACAAATAATAACTGTCAGAAAAAATGATTTTTCTTAGTAAACTTTTGGAAAAGAACTTTTCTCTTTTTCTCAAAAGGAATATTAAAGATCGAAACTGAGAAATTTTACCGGCTTGGTGAGAATCTTTGATCAATAAAAATGTCAATTTTGGAATTTCAAAAGAAAGTGATATAAATTCGGTTTGGACTGAGTATGGGTTCAAACGAACCCAAACAAACCCAAACAAATTCGATGCGATTGGTGGAACTTGTTGTAACTGATAAATATTTTTTTTTGTGATAACAAGAACGATAGGAAAAATAGTCTTTGATTACTTATATTATTTACAATCTTCTCGATGGTATATAGTAAGCTTTGCTGCAAGTAGCCTATGTTAACGTCAAACGCGAGTTTTTCTTTTCCTCGTAGCTGTCCTTCGTAGCTGTCCCTCGTCATGGTGAAATAATTATGCAATTATGATTTTCGCATTAATTGTGAAAGTATGTCATTAAGATCACGCAATTATTGCTCGACCTCAAATCAACCTCAAATTTAGGCGTCTTCGTTGTAGCAGAAAGCTACCATTTTTATTTATATAATTTTATGATTTTTTCTAATAGTTTACAACTTCATTTTTATTCATTCAGTTAATTTGAATTTTTAAACTCATTTTTATTTATTCGTTTCTCGTTCGATTCTAATTTATTAATATATAGTAATTTTTAATTTATTTCTAATTCATTTTTATTTATTTATTTTTAGTTTACTTATAATTCGTTTCTATTTATTCATTAATAATAAATAGAAAGTAGTAATTGTATTCCTCCCACTTTCTTCATTTTTCTATGTATTATTCTGTCTCGTGAATTTTACAAATTAGATCTGCATGAAAAATCTGCACGTGACATTTTCGGCCAAAAATCTAAGTGAAATAATTAATTTGTTAAAATTGAAAATTGCAGTAACGAAAAAATGAATTTCTTGAAATTGAAAATTGTACTATCGAAAAAATGAATTTGTTTAAATTGAAATAGTAACGCAATCAAAAGTAGAAAGTGTATTTGATATTGGCATTGGCGTCGATCACTATTTACTCTCAGGGCTGTATCGACTCGAATGGTAGCAGGGATGTGGTGGTTCTTCACTCTCATAATGATATCCTCGTACACCGCCAATCTCGCTGCTTTTCTTACGGTCGAAAGAATGGAGTCGCCAATTGAGAGTGCCGAGGATCTCGCCAAACAGACCAAGATCAAATATGGGGCTCTCGGTGGTGGCAGCACAGCTGCTTTTTTTAGGGTAAGAAATCGATGTTTTGGAAAAATCGGAAATTGCAAATATTATTCTTCATTTACCTTAATTTTCGAGTTCGAAGTTTTTATAAAAGATTAACAAATCTATTATTATAAATAGTTTAATTGAAAAGTAATTAAACTTCATTAAAAATAACATTTTTTAAATCATTAATTTCTAATTTATTTGTATAATAATATAGCTATAATAATTAATAATACTTCTGTAATAATTCAAGTCGAATTTCCATTTTTTATTCAAGTCGAATTCGCCTATATTATAGTATTTATTAAAAAATTCCCAAAATTCCTATCCACGATTCGAACAAACGAATATGAACTGTTTAAATAATTATGTTTTTTTATTGCAAGGATTCAAACTTTTCGACGCATCAGCGAATGTGGTCGTTCATGGAGTCAGCGAACCCGTCCGTTTTTACGAAGAGCAACGTCGAGGGTGTCGAGCGGGTGGTCAAGGGGAAGGGCAACTACGCCTTCCTAATGGAGTCAACATCGATCGAATACGTCATCGAAAGAAACTGCGAACTCACGCAGGTTGGTGGCCTCTTGGATTCCAAAGGATATGGAATCGCCATGCCACCCAGTGAGTATCTCTAATTACGTAACGTTGACCGAATCAATACCGAATTAAACAACTCGATTATTCTATTGTTGTTGTTGTTGTTTTTTTTTTAACACTTCGAGACTCGAGTCGTTGAGTTTGTTTGGGTTGGGACGGAAATAATTTTGTTTGTTTTTAACTTTACAATTTTCGTTTCGTTCGAAACTGAAAAAAATTGAACAATGAGAACTAAAATCGTGTTTCCACGTTGCAACCTTCAAGGTCGTATTTTTCTTTTTCTATTGACAAAAAAAATGCCCCAACCAAAAATTTTGTATAAAATCTATATTTTTTTTGTATAACGAGAAAAATTATAATGAAAGGACAAAAGGATTAAGGCCGTCACTTATATGAGATATTTCGCGATAGATTCACCATACAGAACGGCCATAAGCGGTGCCATCTTGAAACTCCAAGAAGAGGGAAAATTGCACACATTGAAGACCCGCTGGTGGAAGGAAAAACGAGGCGGTGGCAACTGCAGAGTGAGTATTAAGATTTAACTCTGCTGATCGATCAACACCGAGAATTCCGCAAAATTTCGACATCCATTTTCATTTTATTTGAATTTCGAGGTCAATGAATAATTCATCAGTGAATTATTCATTAATCTTGATTTGATTAATTGAATATTCAATATTTGCCAATTTCAATATTCATTAAATTTCAAATTGCAGAATTCAATATTCAATATTCAATCTTTGCCAATTTGAATATTCGTTAAACTTGAATTAACAGGATTAAAAATTCCCTGATCTTGAATTCGCCAAATTCGATACTCAATATTCAATATCCGTCAATTCGAATATTCATTGGGCTTGAATTTAACTAATTCAATATTTCCTAATCTTCAATATGCCAAATTCAACTTCAAATGAAACTTCAACTTGATTAAATTAATATTCATTGAACTTGAATTTGTAATATTCTCTGACTTGAAATTTGACTAATACACTATTCATTGAATTTCAATGAACGTTGAATCAGTCAAATTGACTAATGCTATATTAATTAAATTTTCATTCAATTAGTCAATGCGAGCGATTCATCGAATCGGTCGGATGAGCGGAGATAATCGAAGAATGTTTTTCAGGACGATAATCTGAAGAGTGGCTCAACGGCGAACGAGTTGGGGCTCGCGAACGTTGGAGGTGTTTTCGTCGTGCTGATGGGAGGAATGGGGATCGCTTGTGTAATAGCAGTTTGCGAGTTCGTGTGGAAAAGTCGAAAAGTTGCAGTCGAGGAACGGGCAAGTAAAATCTAAAAAAGGACGAAAACGAAATTTGAAAATCCCTGGACCAACCTATTCAAGGGGAAAAAAATAGACACTGATAAACAAACATTTTTCGAGGAAAATAAAAAAGACGAAAAAGAATTATCGGTTCGTTTCTCGATTTGTTACAGAAACAGAAATCTTCGGGGAAGGCGATCTGCGAAGGTTTTACCGATCTCCACTAAGAATCATCGACTCGATGGAAGGTCGTTGTTGAACCGATTAATAATAACAGGGGAACATAAATAAAAGTACTGATGTAATTTCAACCAATCGTGAGGTGACTGCAACCAAAGAGGAAAAAAACTAACGTCAAACGTGAATTCCATTTATGTGCCACCGAGAGAAAACTTCACCAACGTTTGGCAGTGAATAAATGACGCGTTTGATTTCTATCGGAGCGACGATTAACGAAAAATTGATGTGTATCGAAAAAATAATTAAAAACAAAAAACAAAAAAATCAAAAACAAGGTTACGAGACCAAAGCCAACTGACAGCTGTTTGACAGTTGACACCGCTCGAACTCTTGATGAAAATCGACGAGGCCAGTATTCGGGATAAACGAGACAGGGAGAAATACGATATTTCAGGATTGTTTAAACGTGACTGCCAATTGCTCATATCAAAATTTCGTTTTGTAAACAAACATACAAAGAGAAAAGAAAAAATAAGAAAAATAAAAGAACAGCTGAGCTCTGCCTGACGCAGGAGTTATCGAAACTTTGCTTTTTGTACGATAATACGATGATAACGTTCGCGAATATTAGCTTGAAAGTTCTACGACGAAATGTTGACAAAAAAATAACGAGAGGTAAAAATTTACGGATATCGGGTGAAACGTAATGGATATTGACGTAAACTAAAAAATGAAATAAATAACAATCAACGTTTTGTACGAATATAGATAGTGAAAATGCATTATGGTATTCCGATAAACATTTTATTGTAAATATGGGCAAATGTGTAGTTGAATATTTTATATGTACGTACAGCTTTGACCAGAAGTATTGGGCTTCCGGTCATTTTTCGGTCCGGACTTAAAATCGAATATCTCGGCAAAAAAAAAATTGTACATTAATTTATCAAACGAGGTTTTTAAAAAGACGATACCAGCTTCGTTTTGTTTTATAGTTTGTGTTTTTTCGATTTTTTTGCACTAGGAGCAAAAAAAAAGTCGAAAAAATAAAAATCAAAACGAAGCTAGCTTTGTCCTCTTCGAAATGACGTTTGGTAAATCGGTGGACGATTTTTTTTCGTCGAGATATTTAATTTTTTCTTGGGATAGAAAAATCGATGGATACCTCATACTTTTTATCAAGACTGTATGTATACATATATACATATATATATATAAATATAAATAAAAATATAAATATAAATAAATATATAGAATGTTAAAATCGTGGACTTTGCACACGTAATAAACGTGCTAATTCTGGGCGTCTTTCCGGCCATAAAAAAAAATATATCGTACCCGTAGCGTCATCGAATTTTCGCTAGTTTAAGATCGATTGATTTTCTTTCCAAGTGTACGAATTTTAGCGCGAGAAAAGAACCCTCGTAATAACGAACGAAACTATAATTGTTACAGCTGTGTACACGTTAAGCTTCGTGAAGTGTAACGATGTGAGATTACGAATGTTACGTCGAATTTTTTTGAAGTGGCAGCACCATATTCTTCATTGGGTTGCACAATTCAATGACCAAGAATAGGCGAAAACAATTTTCGATTTTCCATTTGCACGGTTTTCGTAGAACTGCTAAAGGAAATTACTAGAAAAATGAAAAAAAGATTAATAAAATTGTTTTCGTCGAATTTCAACGACGAAAACTTCAAGCCCATGCCAATGAAAGGAACAATCAATCATTAATTTGTAGAAATTCCTAAAAAAAACGACTTCACGGCGACCACTTCGAAAAAATCGTGTTCCGATTGATTTAAATACGCATGCTCGTACGAGTGATCGCGATAAATCGTGATTCGTCGATTTTTGTTCGAACGATGATTCAGCAATTAAACTTGGCGAAGATTTCGATAGGACAAAAAATGGAAGCTACCACGCTACCCAAAAACCATTTTCTGTCGTCGAAATCATCGAAGAGACTTCGAAGATCGGAAGAAACAAAAAAAAACATGACAAAAAAAACAATTTTCCCGAAGCAAAATTCATCTTCGTTTGTTCGATGGTCCATGAGGCCAATTTCGAAGAACCGAGTGCACCAAATTTGTATATAAATCCTCGTTGGATCACTATCGTTTTGCGATACCATTTACGTGCACGTTACCAAAATGTATATCTTTCTGTTCGTTCCAATCTAATTGTAAAACACGAATGAATCTTTCGTAAAAAAATAAATAAAGTCGAAATCGTCGTCGAGACAAATGTTCGTCCGCGAAACTTTTTCGAGATCCTGCGTGGATGTTGCGCAACTTTGTACATAAGTTTAAGTTTAACAAACTTAATAGGATTTCAATGAAATATTGGTATAACTCGCAATTGTGAAATTTCGCTGATCTCGTTACGACGTGAGAATTAAAAAAAAAATGGAAGTATCGATTTTATCGGAGCCATTGATAACCAATATGGCACGTGCAAATTTTATTGATAAGTTTCGAATAATAATTTCTCAGTTATTTAATAATGCAACGATAATAATCGAAAATTAGGTGAATCGAGAAAGCATTCTGCGGTCGTTACTCGTCGATGTATATTCCGATTTTGTACAAAAAGTGCAGGCTGATAAGTATTACTTTTCTCTGTCTGTCTCTTTTTCTATTTCTCTCTCTCTCTCTCCCTCCTCCCTCTGTGGTGAGAGAATGTAACGGGTAAGCATTTTTGTTACTTTAAATTTATAGGATTCTGAACTTGATCAGGGAATAAATTAATTTACATCTTTTTGCCGCAAGCAATCAATTGAAAGTTTATTGTGAAATCCCTATCCTTCTCGTCTATAATAAATGTTTTGCCTGTGTGGATTTGTTCTGGTTTGATTGAATTTGTTTGAGTTTTTTGGATACGTCGGAGCTTGTTTGTTTGGGTTTGCTTGGGTCGTTGGGTTTTTTTCGATTGGTTTGGGTTTGTTTGGGTTCGTTGACGGCTCGAAACTACACTGACGAAATATAAAAAAATATTTCGATTTAGCTTCCGTTAATTCTAATCACTCGGAAAATTATTTAAAGAAAAAAATATTTCCGATATTTTTGGTCAGAAAACGTAAACATTTTTCAACTTTCTAAATTTCGTACACGATTTCGTAGACTTTTTCAAATTCTCATTTCGCGATTCACAACAACTCCGCAATTTATAGTTTTCGATAACGACAAAAATGAGAAATTGAAGAAAAAAAAAGATTGTTCCGTTTCAACGGTGCACACTTCATAATTGAAAAGTGAAAAGAGTGGGGGTTGTGTGTGATGAAGTCCACAACCACAGCTCGTCCACTTCTATAACGACTTGCATGCGCCAAGCTGCTTTTGCTCCGATTCGTAATAAACGAGACAGAGAAACGGCGAGTAGAAGTGGAGTTTCGTTTGGATTATCGTGTGATCATTATTTTTCAATATTTCGCTCGTTGGAGTTGATTGACTGAGGTAAGCCAAACGTTATCAAAAGTTAATTACGCGAAGAGTTTTCCATTGATTTCAATCGATTTCAATCGAATGGAGCTTTTTGCTACAATGTCCAATCTTTCGATCAATCTCGAAGCTTCGATTGGCTATTTTTTAATTCCTATGAATTTAATGTACCTCCCAAAGCTTTTCGGACTTCGAGAATGTGTATTTTTAAAAACGAAGAAAACTGAAAATTACTTTCGTCAAAGAAAATAATTCATTATAGAAATATTTATTAAAGAATATTCGAAGAAAATAAACATTGATTAATTAATGAACCGATACTTGCAAAGAATAATTACGAAGAGATGCACTATTTATTTAATTAATTTAATATATTCGAAAAGAAATATTAAGAAATTTATAAATAATAGTCGCAAAGAATAATTACGAAAAGAAATATTAAGTGATTAATCGATAATATTTGAAAATAATAACTAGTCAAAAATAATATTAATAAAATAATTATCCTAGCAAGGAATATACATCGAAAAAAAATTAAATTAAGTAATCAATTAATAAACATTGGATTTTATTGATTAATTAATAAAACTTGAATTTTATTGCTTAATTCATAAAACTTGTAAAAAAAATTACTCGATATGTGTAGTGGTTTTATTAATCGAACGATTTATTAATTCCCAATGAATTTTTTTTGATAAAATTTGTTTATCGAAATCGCGTTAAAATGAGGTATCCGAGAAGCATGATTGGCCCGAGGCTGCTTGATAGAGGGAAAAGTATGTCACTCTGAAAGAGCACGGTCGCGTCACGATGCATACCTTCTAAATATATCAGAATCGTTATGCGCTTCTTGCACGTGAGCTTCTGTCCGAGAGTTTCTTCTACTCTACCCTGTCAACGATTATACCAAAGCCAAATATGTCGTTTCGTGGAATCCGCTTGGACGTGAACCCTCATTAAGGAAAAACAACAATACGGAAGTTTGCGGATGCGTTGGATCTCAAACCCGAACAGTTTTCTCAAGTTTTAATTAAAACAATTATCACTCAGCTGACGTCTAAGGTTTGTTTAAAAAATAAGGTGGACAGTTTTTATTTATCTCTTTTATTTAAATGGGTTGATAACGTCAAAACACGTTGGAGATACATTTACCAACGTAAACAAAAAAATCGAAAATCGAATATAGGTAGCCCGCGAAATTTGAAAAATCGCATTATTTTTCGAACAAACATCGTATAGAGAAATTTCAGGAAAAGTTTATGAGAACAATGTTGCATTTGGTTCGATTATATTCATCGTAAACAATTTCAAGAAAAGTTTTCGTGTATTTATTAATTTTATTTATTTATTTATTCGTTTTTATCCGTCCATATTATAATTTTGATTAGTTTTTTAAAATAATATTAAATCTGAAAGCTTTCCGATGGATAACGAAACACTTCTAAATTTCCGTAAAACTGGCACGAAAGTTTCTCAGTTTCTGAAATATGTTCTGTCAATCAAACGTCACCGTTTAGAACCGGACACGTCTCACTGGAGTGCATCGACCAAGCTACGCATATTTCGGGAGGCTGTGTTTCGAAGTTGTTTCAAACGTTTACAAGCCACGTCAAAATTCAAACTATCCACTTTCTTCGTAACCTCAATATTTACCAATGGTAGATTAGTAGATTTTCCGAGTGGAATCAATGAATTCGTGAAATATTTCTCTGCCGTGTGGAAACAATTATTTACTTAGTGAATCGAAGTGCATCGAAGGATTAATCGAAAAAACAAATGGGTAATTAAAAATAAAACCGCATTGTACAGGTGAAAAATAAAACAATTAAGGAAACCAAATTAAAAAATGCAAACTGAAGAAATTAAATAAAAAATAAATTGGAGAAAAAAAAATAAAAAAAAAACAAATCAAAATAAAAAATAAATAAATAACCATTTTTTTAATGATAAAATTAAAAATAAAGATGATACAATATTTAAAAATTAATCAGAGAAATAAAGTAAACACAAATAAAAAGTAAAATATCGCGTGATTAAAAAAAGTTATGGAAATTGATATAAACATTATTCATGAATTTATTACATTTTTATAGTAATTTCCATGTGGCATTTTGTTTTCTTTCTTTTTTTAAGATGATCGTAGGATGCTGAAAAAAGTTCTCCTCGCGTTCTGCTGCGCGGTGTCATTCCTGCCAATCACATTGGCGTTTTCCAAGAGAATAAAGATAGGTAAGAAACTTGGGGGAGATTAGGCTCGAAAGAGGTATTCTTCGTCGATCAAAGCTTTTGATCGAACCTCCCGAAACTTTCAGGAAGCCTTTTCGAACCGGAAGATCCGTGCCATCAGGCATTTGTACTTTCGGTGAACGCTGTCAACGAGCAAAGGCACTCGTCTGACGAGCTTGCGAATGTTTTCTTCGTCGCAGATTCTCAAAGCAATGTCAACGATACTTTCGAGATTTCACAGAGTGGTGAGACGATAAAGAGAAAGAAAAAAAAAGATTTTTTTTCCTCGACGAAAAACAGTTCAATAATATTATAAATTTAGAATTTGTGAACTTTCATTGCACAATTATTATTCACTTAGAAGTCCGATGATTTTTCAGTTTGCAAACTTTTTGGAAAGGGGGTCGCAGGGATTTTTGGACCTTCGAAGAAAGTCGAGGCGGAACACGTGCAAAGCATGTGCGAAACTGTTGACATGCCAAACATCGTTGCTCGCGTCGATCCTGAGCCAGCCAGAATGAAATCGTTGAACTTTTATCCTGACACTTCCGGTCTTGCGGCGGTGAGTTAAAATCACCAAACGTCAATCATCAAAAACGAAAAAAAAAAATAAATCTTACAATTTCTAAAACAATACTTCCATAAATTTTGTTTGGGTTTCTTCGAATTCTGAAAAAATGGAAATTAAAAAATTATTCTTTTCGTTGCGTTGAAAACGAGCGAACTTCAAGGCCGTTAGTATAATAGATAATATAATAGTAAAATATAAATTATAAATATCAATGTATAGTTATCAAATAATTAATAAGAAAAAAATATGAATAATAATATTAAAATAAATTTGAAAAAGTATGAATGATAAAATTTTTTTTTTTGAATAAGTAAAAAATTGTTATTGCAATTTGATTTCAGGTGCTTCTTGAATTGGTGACCGCGTACGAATGGAAATCGTACACGATCCTGTACGACAGTACCGAGAGCCTGATACGAGTCAACGAGTTGCTAAAAAGGTGGAGTCCGAAGGGATATCCGGTGACCATTCGGCATTTGGGTAGTGGTCCAGATTACCGGTATGGTAATGAAGGAACACCATATTTCATAATTTCCAAATAAAACCTACGTTAACAAAATAAATATCTAATTCTCCCGTCTCAAACAAAAACTTTGTTGCAGGTATATATTTCAAGAAGTTAAAAAATCTGGAGAAGAAAGTATCGTTATCGATTGTTCGATCGAGATATTGGATGAAGTTCTGAGGCAGGCCCAGCAAGTCGGAATATTATCCGATCGACATCGTGTTATCGTTTGTAATCTGGTGAGTCCGCGATCGAACGATGGTAAAAGTGCCTGAACGCGTGATAGTAAATTCTACAGAAAAAAAAAAACGATCAAAGGAAGTTTCGGGTCAATTCTTTTGGAACTACTAAGTTTTGCATGCATGTTCGAGCAAGTTCCGGTTAGAGCAAGCGTCCTGCACATACACAATAAATTTCATTCCAAGCGGTTGAATGGTTTGGAAGAAATTGGATTTTGATATTTCCAACATTATCACGTGACACACGAGCGCGAGAGAGATAGTCGAAAAGTTTGAAACCCCGATTTATGGAGAATGAAACGTTTTAATCCAAAATGACGAGCGTAGGACTGTCGGTGCCATCCTCCTGAATGTACACAACAAATTTCGTACCGATTGGTTCAGCCGTTTCAGAGAATAGTGGTTTTTAAATTTTGAAGTGGACGGAGTCGTGTTCGTCGTGCCTTTAAGTTCGACTTCCGTCTACATGACTTTATTTCTTCATTTTTATAATTGTATTAATCTATTTAATTTGCTTATTTCATTTTGTTGTTATTATTTTTATCGTATTTTTATGTTTACTTGCTTTGCCGGAAAGTCCGTTGTGGTATAATGAAAGATATCATTCAATCAATCACCTTCTATCTCCATGTAACTATCTATCAATCTTTGGATAAACACAGGATCTGCATACCCTCGATCTAGAGCCTTATCAATATTCCGGTGTGAATTTCACGGGCATTCGTCTGGTAGACGTTGAGAATCCGGATTGCGAAGATACGTTCAGCAGCTATCTATCAGAGACGAAACTGGAGAGTTTGTCGGAGCTGAGCACGCTGGCTGCCTTAACGTACGACAGCGTACAATTTTTCGCGAGAGCTTTTAAACGGGCCAAAGACGCTCTGAACGGCAAAGTCAAGGTGTTGGGGTGCGACGGCAATGACAATTGGGAATTTGGCGCGAGTTTCGCCAATTACTTGCGAACGGTTGGTAAAAAAAAACAAACAAACGAAAAACTAGTACCCTAAAAATCCAATTTCACAAATAGCCGGTTATGACGCAGTCGATCGAATTACTAACGTATTATTCTTAAAGACGGAAATGAGAGGATTAACCGGTTTGGTGAAATTTCAAGCCGATGGATTCCGGAGTGATTTCCAGCTCGATATTATTCAACTAGATCCTCAAGGGGTCAGAACTATCGGTTTTTATAACAGTACCAGTGGTATCGATTGGCGGAAGAATGACGCGTCATCATCAATGGTCGAAGACGACGACATTGCAAACAAAACTTTCAGAGTCCTCATTGCATTGGTAAATAAAAAATAGAGATATAAATAATATAAATCCCCAATTAATAATAACAAATAAATATACGAAGCAATTGATCGTCAATAAATAATTAAGCAATTCTTCAATTATAAATAAATGAATATGAATAAATAATCATTTTTAAAATACAATTATAATTAAAAAGGAACAATAATAACAATTCATAATTAATCATAACGTATAAATAAATAAATTGATTAAATAAATACCAACAATAAATAATTAAGCAATTCATTAATCATAATTATAAATAATTTTGAATGGTAATTATAAATCATTTTTTAGAGATCAATCATCACAGAATTTATTATCATTTATCGTTTGATTTTCCACCAGACTCCACCTTACAACATGCTCAAGGAATCTTCGGCATTGAAAACGGGAAATGATCGATACGAGGGTTTCGGAATAGACATAATCAAAGAGCTCGCGAAAATACTGCATTTCAATTACACGTTCATAGAAACGGATCCCGATAATGGAAGCAAACGTCCAGATGGAACATGGTCCGGTATGCTGGGTAGGATAATCGATGGAGTAAGTTATATTTCAGTAGTGATCCTCGCGTTCATTCAATTCGCAACTCTCGCAAATGGAAAATCAATAATCCGAAATCCATTTTTATAGGAAGCGGATTTAGCCATAACGGATCTCACTATCACCGCAGAGCGCGAAAGTGCTGTCGATTTTACGATGCCGTTTATGAATTTGGGTAAATCTACGTTCTTGATAAGTTTTAACAATAGTTTTGTCGATTTTACTATCGATACAGGGGAAATCGGATTTTGAAAAAGTTACCGGGTTCCACTCGAAAGATTTACACCGTGGAGTCTCCAGAAATCTACTTTATCCCTAGAATCCCAATCTATTTCTAAAATAGTCCTCCGTAAAAATCCCCAATTTACACTCGCGTATATATTTTTTGATCACGTTTGTGGAAATTAACTTTTTGTTGACAGGTATAAGCATACTGTACAAAAAACCAAGGAAAGCACCGCCGAACCTGTTTTCGTTCCTGTCACCATTCTCGAATCAAGTTTGGCTCTACCTTACGGTTTGTTACATGTTCGGCTCGCTTTTACTATTCCTAATCGGTAGAATGTGCCCAGCCGAATGGAACAACCCCTATCCCTGCATCGAGGAACCCGAGCAACTTGAGAATCAGTTCAGCCTCAGAAATTCATTTTGGTTCACCATCGGCGCTATTATGCAGCAGGGTTCAGAAATTGCGCCAATGTGAGTTTATCAGCTGTTCTTATTTTGGGTATTTTTTATTTTTTTTTTTTCATTTCATTATTTTTCATTCCATTTTATGAAATGTTATTTTTTTCGTTCAATTTTTTTCATTTCTTTTCGATCGATTTTTTCGATTCGATAACTCATCTTGAATGTACGTATTAATTGTTTATAAAAATTTTGAAAAGCAACGAACGAAAAACGAATTAAGCCAAGTTAACATTGATTTCGTGGAGCAAATGCATTTTTTTCAAACTCACTTTAAGTACTCGATAAAACGAATGAACTCGCGTATCGGTTTTTCAAATTACAATTCTTTTCAATTGTGACGAAACAGCGGAATATCGACGAGAGTTTTCGCCGCTTCTTGGTGGTTTTTTTGCCTCATCATTGTTTCCTCCTACACGGCTAATCTCGCGGCTTTTCTCGTCGTTGAAACCCCCGCTAAGACCTTCAAATCCGCTGAGGATCTCGCTGATTTAGAAGGAAAGGTCAAATACGGAGCTAAGAGGGGTGGCTCGACTTTTCAATTTTTCCAGGTCGGTTCATAAAAGACTTTTGATTAATCAATGGAATACCCATATCTTCTCTTATGATGCACTGATTATTGAGTCCCTCGATAAAATCGTGAAAATTAATATTCACCTCGTAAGCGAATTAACCCTCAACCCGTGTTCATAATTAACTATTAATTAATCGATCATTTAATTTATTTTATAACTATTTCCTACATAAAAATAATATTTTTATCTGTAAAGAACAACCTGTTTTCTTCAAGAAACTAATATTGCAAACATTTTCTCGTAATTTTTACCAACTCTATATTTTATTTTAAAAAATACCGTTTTCCCCGAGTTGCTCGATATTTGATGTAAAAAAAATATTAAAAATTATAAAAATTAAAAAACAAATATTACCTCTTGAAAAGTATATTCTAAATATAAACCATACTTTTTTGGAGATTTTTTAATGAATAATTGCGAGTGTTATAGCGCGAAGACAAAAACGACCCAGGTTCACGGGATTAAAGTGTCTCAAATACCATCACGGGTTAAGGGTTAACTTTAATTAAAAAAAAAAACATTTCTAAAAGAAATCCTTTTTTTAACTATCCAGTTAAATCCCAAGACTCGTCGTGACATAATGAAATATAGATAATCGTAAAAATTATAGGGCTCGAATTACTCGACTTACGCAAAGATGTACAAATACATGGAGGAGAACGCGGCCGAAGTACTTCCGGACAGTAACGACATTGGGAAAAATATGGTGTTGGATCCAAATCAGGACTACGCTTTTCTCATGGAATCGTCGTCGATTCAGTACATCGAGCAACGAGAGTGCAATTTAACGAAAATAGGCGGTCTATTAGACGCGAAGGGTTACGGAATCGCGATGCGAAAAAGTCCGTGATTTTTCATTGAAATTTTTCGATGAATCATCAACTTAGGAAAATGTCAAACTTTTTGCTTTTCTCTTTACGAGGGCAGACTACAAGTACAGAAACAGGTTGAACACGGCTACTCTTCAGCTACAGGAAACTGGAACCCTCTCGCAATTGGAAAAGAAATGGTGGGAGGAAAAGCGCGGTGGTGGCAAGTGCAAAGTAAGAAAAATGTATTTTACAAAAACTAACCTCTGCTTCTCTCTTTCTCTTCTCGTATGTTTCTTCAAATTGAAGTCCCGAGTTAATTGAACGATTTGTTTTTGAAAACCAGGAGACGGGAGGGTCGGCCGCAGCTTCCGAATTGACGCTAGAACACGTCGGTGGCGTTTTCCTGGTGCTCGGAATCGGCGTCGGTCTCGCGGTTCCCTTTTCCTTCTGGGAATTAATTTGGGATATCGGTTACATTGCTTACAAGGAAAAAGTATTGTTTTCTGATCAATCACAATCGTATCGGAATATATTTAGACAGTTTCAAAAGGTTTTGGAAAGTTTCAGAAGTTTATGGAAAGATTCAAAAATTTTTTACGAGTCTTAAGACATTTTTTTGGGAAGTTCAGAATATATTTCAGAAAGGTTCAAAATATATTTAGACAGTTTCAAAAGGTTTTGGAAAGTGTCAGAAATTTATGGATAGATTCAAAAATTTTTTACGAGTCTTGAGACATTTTTTTGGGAAGTTTAAACATTTTGTAGAATTTTTTAAAAAATTTTCGAATGTTCTTAGACATTTTCGGGAAGTTCAGGATATTTCTAGAAAATTTCCGAGTATTCTGCAATGTTTCCGAAATTTCTAGGGATTTTCCAAAATTTCTAGAGTTTCAGACATTTCTAGACGATTTGAGACTTTTCTAGAAAATTTTTAATATTTTTTACGTATTTCTACATAATTTCAGAAATTTCAAGAAAATTTCCAAAATTTCTGCTGTTTAAGAAATTTTTAGCTACAATCAGAAGTTTCTGGAAAGTTTCACAAGATTCTGGAACGCCCGAACGCCGCTTACGTTATTTGGTCGGCGCCATAAATCGCATTATATTGCTAGTTATATCTACAACGAAACGCCATTTCGCTCGAATCATTTATTTAAATTGAAAGAGATTAAAGCTTTTTTCAAATGGAAATATTTTTGGTATTCGTGTTTCTAGCTGTCGTTTACGAAGGAATTCATGGAAGAAATGAAATTCGTGATGAAGTGTAAAGGAAGCGTTAAGCCGGCGCGACAACGAAAAGCGCCGTCGCACACGACTGAGCCGAGTAGGGAAGGTAGTACGCCGCCTTACGGCCGCGTCCCCGCGCTGGTAACTACCGCCGCAAAAGACGAATAAAGCTCCGATGACTTTCACAGCCCAACATACGAGTCGCTTTATTTCGAATATTTCACAATTCCCAATATTTCACGGTTATCCCTCAATCCCTCAATCGCCAAACTTCCAATTATTTTAAAATACCAAGATTTCAACATTAATGGCGAACAAGAGCGTTCGCGAACGTTCGCGCGACTGCGATCGTCCGCGACGAAAATTTCCGACTTCGTTCTCGCCAGATTGGAGAGGTTAAAAAAGAAAACATTCGTCGACTCACCGATAGCGAACTCGTTGAAAAAAAACCGACCACGTTTTTTTTTTTCGTTTTTTCGACGAACTCGAACGAACGTTGTGCAGGAAAAAAACAAACAGGGTACGCAGATCGTGGAACGCGATAGTCGACTGTTTCGCCTCGCAGCTAGCGAGAACGCACGAGCCGTTTGAATCGAAGGCGATGATTGGAGCGAGCCTGCACGAGCCGGCCAATCACGAGCCGCGTCATAGCCGAAAGCACGTGAGGCAGCGAGACAGTCATATTATTATTATTATTATTATTAATGTTTTCTAGCGTTACAATATCTCGAAAAATATCGCTACTCACCAAAATTCCTCGTGGGAGTTCTCACAGAATATTGGGAAAATTTTATGCTGAATTTCAGCGCGATGGGATGCTCGAAACCTTGGCCATGTATTTTTGCGCCGTTTTCTGTTGATTCTTTATTTTATTTTCGTTGTAGATTTTCGTATTTTTTTTTTCTTCATTTTATTTTCATTGTATTTTAAAATTATTTATTACCTTTCTTCATATTTTTTATATTTATTTTTTTTCTATTTTTGTTCATCATTACGTCGCCACTTTTTTATCCGGCTTAATTACGAACGCTGTATCACGCACTGAATAGAAAAGAAGCCGAAATTCACGGATTATTTCGACATGTTTGACCTAATGTGAAAAACCGTTCGAATGTTTGACGAAACGTTCGATAAACATCGAAAACCCGAGATACTTTTGGAATCGCAAAGAGAAAACTTTTGCCAGGATACACAGGACAGTTTTAAAATCGGAAACTAAAACCCTTAGAAACTTCATAGCCCCGATAAAAAGTTGAATTCACTTGCGGATGTCGTGAAGAATTCGTCCGATTGTTCGCTGGGTTTCGTATTCGCAGAAAATGTCGACGCGAAAACTCCGCACAAGTATAGCGGCGTCACGAACGACCCTGTACTGCTGGAGTCGCGCGAGAGGCTGCACGATTGTAGCGCAGTGATTGGTGGACGCGTTTCACGAGCCGCCGCGGGCGAGCCAATGGGAGAGAAAGTTACAGGAGAAAGCGAACGACCGTTTGAGCGAATTGGACGTCGGTGGGGGAAGCGTGTTGTACTGTGGAGTGCTGGCTTTCGACCTTAGCGTCAGTTAAAAACAAAACAAACTCGATCGGGGGATTAAACCACACCAGAATTTCGAAAAAAAACAGTTCCTTAAATACATTAAACAATACTTCAACGAGACAAAAAAAATTAAAATATATATTCAAGTGCTGAATCACCATGAAAAACGTTTTCCACCCAACCACTTTTTCCAAGCACGTTACTTCGACACGATTTCACGGACGGATTTGAAACTTTGACAGTAGTTTCACGATAGCCTCCTTTACAGGGCTACGAAAGTGTTTTTTCTATTCGACATAATCTTTTTGTCCTATAAACAATTAACCGCTAACACTAATAACACGACGAACTTTTTCATACAAACCGTCGTTCCATGCCTCATATTTCATGATAAATTCGTCAACCTACGGTGATGTTCTTTTTAATCGTTCCTAACCTCAATTCGTCGCCATATTGTCCAATAATAATGACAATAATAATAATAAAGAAGCTTTTAAATTCAAATCTTAATTCAACAGAAATAACGTTATTAAAACTTCAGTAAACAAAAACAATAAAATTAACATAATTATGCCAAATAAACAAATAACCTCAAAATAAATTTTACAAATAATAAACTTTAACGAAAGCATTCAAATAAAAAATGTCGACACTTAAATACATGCCTAATTCTAATAATTCCTTCGAAATTCATTCCTATGGCTTTTTTAACAAAAAAAAATATATAAAAATTAATTCCATCAAAATTTGACCTTCTTTTAGACCGCTCGTGTTTTCCCTCGATGGTTGGTCGTGAATGGAGGTTTATGCCTCCTATTTAGTCGAACGCGCGTAATCCCTGATAATTTATTCGTTAATGAATTTGCTGACGCAAGGTGAACCGCAGTGAGATGGTCGGGGTGGTCATTTGAAGATTTAATTGACCCTCCGCGTTCCGCGAAGCGAAAACTCGTTCGATCTTGTACTGAATCTACCGTAAGTACGTGCCTCACCGAATAATTTGCATTCTACACTTACATACTAGAACGAGACGGTTGCGAGTCCGCTTAAAAGATACAAACATGACAAGACCAATGAAAGGGAATGAACTTCGTGATTATACGCCGCGAGGAAGTCAAGGACCAATCGAAACTCGCATACCGTTCGATTTATCATTTTTCGTTTGTTACCTTTTTTCCAGCGCTACCTCTAATTAGTACCATGCGTGCTAGAATCGAAGGTCGTTCTTCCAGTGGTCATACTCGACCAATTATTTATATAAATATATATATATATACATAATCTTGAAAAATAAAATTAAAAAATAAGAAGAAAATACATTTTTTTTAAATATATACATATATATCGATTTTTATTTATTTAATCAGCAGTCGTTGGAAAATCCAACGTAAATTGAAGTAATTCAGTAAACCCAAACAAACACATTTGTTTTTACAAAAATTAATCCTTTTTTTTTTTATAAAATCACAAAAAAATATACGATTTCTAAAATAAATATTTGGAAATCGTATTTTTAAAAAAGTTATATATTATATACACATATGTATGAGTTTTTCAAATGACTCCCGTAAATAAAAAAAAAAATACCGTTTCCAAAACTTTTATGGTAGGAATCTTTTTTTTATTTTTGCTAATTTTTCAGAAAATCTATTTTTGTAAAAGCAAATGCGTTTGCTTGGATTTGTTGAATTAGATCAATTTATATTAAATTTTTGATGACTGTGGATTAAATTTTATAAAATCTCTCTCTCTCTCTCTATATATATATATATATATATTGTTCCATCGAGAACTGTCGTTTCTCAAATATTGAAGAATTTAGTCGACCCTTTAACATCGCTCGAGTAATACCTTAAAGATCGCAGAGTATAAACATTCGTGTCTGTCCTGAAAGCGTGCTAGAACGTCTCGTTTAATTGCGGACGTGGAGTACTCCTGAAGCCGCGTTGATCTCGTCGTCCCTCTCGCCGGACAGAACGAGAAAGCAGGATCTTCGAGTGCGCTTCAGACTCGAAGCAGTACGATGGCTCAATGGAGTTAGGTCGCATCGTAGCATACTTTCTACGTTCGCATATATTTTTGTTTTCTTTCTGCCTCGTTCTCTTTCCGTTTTTTCGTTCTATTATCTGAATTCAACTCTCTGTCTCGCTCGCCCTTTTTCTCTCTTTCTTTCTCTCTCGTTCTCGTTTATTTTACTTTATTTTAATTTAAGTTTAAGTTAAGTCATGATTTTGATTATTGTATTTTTTAGTTTAAAGTCGATCTCTGTATACATAACTTTATTTCTTCATTTTCTTTATCGCATTATTCGATTTCGTTTGCTTATTTGGTTTTGTTATAATTTATTAATAATATAATATAAAATTGATCTGTCGATCAATCAATGTCTCTCTCGTTTTGGTTTGTATTGCTTTTTTTTATTGGTAGTGTGTTTTTGGTTTGTTTTTCGTTTTTTTTTTATTTTTGGTTCGGTTATTTTTATTATTAATTTGTAAAATGTATATATTTTATTTTATAATTCACAAATTGCCGGAAAGTTTTTAACTAAGGCATAATAAAATGTATCAACGTCATCGTCATCATCTCTCTCTCTCTCTCTACTCGGTTATTCTGCGAATCTCAGCGATGATCTATATTTTGTTTATTTTCATAAATCTACGATTTTACTTATATTTTCTGAAGTACATATTGTTTAGTTACTGCGAAGCAGACATGAATTAGTTTCTAGTAGTTTGTAAGCAACTTAATTGTTTTATATTTTGTCATATAGCCCCATAGTTTGCTAGAGCTTAATAAATATCATCATGATCATCTCTTATTTTCTCTCTCTCTCTCTCTCTCTCTCTTGTCTCTCTTTCGCTTTTTTTCTCTGTCACTTTTTTTACTTTCCCGTTTACTCTCTCTTTTTCTCTCTCTCGCTTTTTCTCTCTCGTATGCTCTCAAACGCGACGCTCTCTTTCTTATCTGCCCTCGATTGCGGGTTGGCTTGTCCACTGTCAGTTCTCATTCTTATGCCGTCACGACCAGTCGCATCATTAGGCCGCCCAGCATTACAAATGACATCAAGGCATTTCAACGGATAATGCAGCAACCCTCTCGTCTGCGTTCTCTTATTTCCCATCCTCTTCGGCTGCCCGGCCTCGTCTGCTCTTCTCTTTTGTCTCTTCCTCGTTGTTGAATACCAAGTGCGGCTGTCCAATGTTTATATACATTTTCCTTTATCCACGGGGCTTTGCATTTGCGCATACTTGGAATAAGACTCCACGTTACCCACATTCGCCCTTAACTAAGATTTCGTATGTAACCATTTGCACATACGGTCGCTCAACGGTTGCTCCTGTGCTTGCTCAATGACAGCCCAATGCCTGTCCAATGTTTACATACATTCCCTTCTATCCGCGAAGCTCTGCATTCGCGCATACTTGGGATGAAACCGCGCATTCCCCGTATGGGACTTCAGCCCATTCCGGTCATCATGGGTAAAATCGAACCCCTGAACAGCTTGGGGTCCAAATATCCATAGTTCGAAGCTTTGGAGGGATCTTGTTCCTCCATCTACCTGTAGTCCACAGTTTCCTCCATCCTTCAAAGTCAATCCCCTTCACACGCCAGAATAAATTCCGTTTTTGAATCGCACCTTAAATTGCTATTTTTCCCCAAAGGGACTATATCTAAGGATCATCAAGTTTAAATTTCAGATAAAAATATTGAAATCTCGAGGAGTTAGGATTTTTTGAACGAAAAAGTGTTTTTTTTTTGTTTCCATTTGTTCATGAATTATTTGTCGTATTTAGTAATTTTGTATATTAAGAAAAATGTATCCTGTGTCATCTGCGATGTTCAAAGCGTGCACGGTAATTTATCGAACCTTTTTTTATGGCCAATTTGGTGACAATACAGGTTTGGATTTGATTGGATAGAATGAACCCCCAATGCAACACCGTGATCGTAATGGTACTCGTGACCACGTTAGGGTCGAGCAATTTTTCGTATGTAGTGATTTGCACATCCGATTGTTTCACGAGTGTCCCAAGGTTGCCGGCTGACAGAGGAAAGCTTCTCGGATGGCTCGACCATTCTCACCAATAGCCATCTCATTTGATGGTACAGCCAAACCAAGTTTGGTCGTCGATACTCGAAGTGCGCAACGTGATGAACGGTCAGATGGAAGTTGATGAACACCCGGGAGATAATATGTAGCCGAGAAGAGCCGAGAGAGAGAAAGAGAGGGAGAGAGAAAAAGAAAAAGAGAGAGAGAGAGAGGGAGAAGGGTGGAAAGGAAAAGAAGATAGTTGAGAGTAACGGAGGAGGCGGAGTTGTACCGCGAGTAGAAGCAAGTATTAGTACCGGTGGTAGAGCAACAGCGAGAGATCGCAAGGAACACGGTCACAAGGAAAGCGAGAGAGAAAGCGATTTTATGAAAAAGAGCCCATAAGCCAGAGAGAGAGGAGTGAAAGAGGTCCCTCTCTCGACCTAAGTTGAGAAACGTCGAGAGTAACACAGGGACAGAGAAAGAGAGCTGGTGGAGGCTCGCGTGTTAACCGTCCTCACAGACGCAGAGCACAGTACGGTTTCGTCGCTCGTGCAAGCCGGATTGCGTCGATCCCCGTGTTCATAGTGACGACCACGTGCTATCGCGAACCTTCGTGACTCTTTCAAGTTCACCGGCCCTCCTAAAACTCCGGGATCAAGCCTGCGCTTCGAAATCTAGACCAAAAGCTGGACGCCCTTACGAGCAGTCTAGAAAACGACCGCAACCCTAGAACTCATTGATGTACCGTCGGTGATGCATCATCAACGAAGAAACCACTGATGAACCAAAAGATCAGACGTAATAACCGTTTGAACGAAATCTTTGAAGACGATTCCAACTTTGGTGCCTATTAAAGCCCACTGCGTGACTGGTAATAGACCAAAGACTGATAACGGACTTTTGTCTGGTCAAAACCGAAAACACAAGCCAAAAACGACATCCGGGCAAATGAATTGAAAATGTACGATACGAGAAGAAAAAAAGAGTGAATGGACCAAGTGGGCGTTGAAGAAAGAAGCACCAGAGAAGTTAAACGATTCTTTATTGGCTCTTCGATTATCGTACCGAAGACCCATTAGCAGAACTTACAAATTTCTTCGCTGAATTCTTTCTCGTTCTATACCTATTGGGAACCAGAATTGGACAATGAGAAATGGGCGGACAGTCCCAGCCGTTGTAATCCGTATTAGACCCCAGGAAATCATTGAGACGGCTCGTTCAGCTTGATATTCTATTTGTCATCTATAAAAACCTACAACAAACCAGCTTCTAAAAAAGTTGAACTTTTGCGGATGGTGGAAAATGAAAATTCCAATTGAGCGGATTTTGATTGAGGCTAGAGCGCAGATTGATCGGATATAAACGTGAAAACGCTAAATGGGGTCCAACAGAAACGATCTTCGAGGCCTGATCGACGCGTAGGCGCGAGAGCAAAGGGCTCTCGCGCTTACGTTGCTACGGATAATCTTCTGTAGTTCGACAATCCGAGAAAAAGAGGGTGAACCTCCTCCGCCGCAAGAAGAGGGAACGATATTCTTACCATGAACGATTTACTTTGGGAAGTTGCATCGGCATCGAGTACAACGGGTACTTCGATCGTTGATCCGCCTCCGGACTTTAATTACGAAGCTATGTAAAGTGGAACCATATAAAAAACGAGTGAATAGAGACGCGAGGAAAGAGGGAGACCAATAGAGCGCAAGAGAAGGAAAGAACGTGCACTAAGCAGAGAACCTCTGGAAAAAGAGCAGCAAATCGTAAACCGATCGCTTTCTGCGGTTACCACAACGAAGAATCCTACCTGCAGCTGCAAGTGGACTCAACATCGGAAATAAACCGTAGTTATAAGATTTTTCAACGTTCTATTGATTAGCTTTTTTCTATTAACATCATTGATCCCTTTTACTTTGGGTTTTGTTGGGTTTGGGTTTGTTTGGGTTCGATTAGTGATAAAAAGGTTGTAGCAACCTCAGCCACTCACAAAAAAAAACAATTTCTGAGCTGGGGGTTAAACCTTGTTTACTACACGTTTTAGGGACCCCTTAAATCGTATCTGTAATCTATTTAACCTCATCGGATCAGGTTTTTGCCATAACCTTGAATAACCCTATAACATAACTGCACGAAAGAAACTTTTGGCCTAGGGGTGAAACTATGTTTACTATATGTTTTTGGGATTACATAAATCTAGTCTGTAGTCTATTCGACTTCATCGGATGAGGTTTTCGCTGTAACCTGAAATAAATCGATAAAGCGGTCACACAAAAAAGAATTCTAACGTAGGGGTCAAACGATATTTACTACACGTCTTTGGGATCATACAAATCAAATTTATAGTTTACTCAACCTCATCAGGTCGAGTTTTTACCATAACCTCAGATAAGCTAATAACGCGGTCAGCCAAAAAAAGAGTTTTGACTTAGGGGTCCGACCATTTATTTAATAAGTTTTTGGGGTCGCTGAAACCGAATCCGCAGTCCGTTTAACCCCTTGGCATAGCATTTTCGCGATAACCTTAAACAACCTCATAATAATATAATTATTGATACGAGATATAAAGATATTTTACGACGGGCATCAGGTAACCAGCTTGAACTTGGTTCACTCATCCCCGGTCACCTCTGTACACCGGACCATAAATGGACCCGGTGATGCTTGAGAGATCGGGTATCGTCATTATGAAAATCGTGTGGGATGTGGTTCGACCTGGCGATCTTAAAAGACTCCTGAGACATTGGAAGTGTGACTCGAACCTTTACAGTCAGCTTCTTGTGCTATCTTCTCAAACGGGCTTGTTTTACCATAAACGTGGTAAAAGGAGGCAATACTCACCGGGGTATTGGATAGAGTTGAAACGACCATTCTACATTTGCATAAAGCGAATATACGTACACCTGGAGGGAGACGCGTTGGACTCTTTTCCCTATATCAATCAGTCTGATGTGCGTGGGTCTCGTGTACTGTTGCTTACAGCTTGGGCTGGGTACACCGTCCTTCTCGGTCCCCTCGTCGTTTCCATCCTGGTTTATACCATTTTCTACGCTCGTATGTGACGCGTAATGCCCCCCTCTCTTCCTCTCTTTCCCTCTGTCACCGTTTTCAACCCTCTTTGTGTTTGTCCCTTGGTGTACACGCTCTGAATTCAGGATTGTCTAAGCTCCCGGAGAATTCGCTATCCCCGACAACAATAATAATTATCACAATTACTTAACCGTTCACGTACCTCGAAAACTCGTTGAAAAGGAACGCGGAAGCTGGTCTCGTAAAACTTAGCTTGTATATACGGGTATACGGGTACGGAGTTAAATCTCGTGTGATTCGAGTCCACGATTTCAAAGCTCGCGAGTGACGAGCGAGGTCAAGAGTTTAATCGTCATAACGTCCCGCGTCGACGATGAAAGGTTAATAATCATCATTATTATTACTATTATTGTTATTTTTGTTGTTATTATTATTATTATTATTATTATTATTATTATTATTATTATATAACCTCGTGGTACCTCGAGAAACGCACTCATTAGCTATGACGTTGGACGTTGGCTTCTGAAAGCTTAAACGGATCGGTCAGAGGTCATGACCTCCTCGGCGGAGGTACGGAATCTGATCGCGATTAGATCGGAACCTTTCCGTTCGAACGGACCGACTCACGAAATGCCGTTACCAGAGGCCGCTGTAAAATATCAAGTGCGAAGTATCCCCGAGTGGAAAAACATGATAGCGCAATAACGTTAGGTTTCCGTTTGGCCCGAAGCTACTGTATCCTATGCGAGACCCGTCAGTGGATAACGTTGAAGAATTACCGGCATTATAAGTACGGTGTTACAGATCTCGTTCCAGCATCCAGTCCGACAAATCTAGGATCTGGTATGAGACTTGGTTTTGTTGGAATGTAAATATATATATTTTTTTTATGACGGTAAAACTGGTTATAACTCAATAACGGAAGTTACCTCGGAAGTAATTAATTAACCTTGGATTTAATGAACCTCAAAATTAATAGAGGTAAATAATTGGAATTGCATGGGTTTTTGGGTGCTTTTGATGCTTCTAATCTAACATTTGGTGATTACCAACAAAGAGGACGTTTTTTTTCTCTGAAGAAAAGCGAGTTGAAAAAAGTTCAGCAATTTGCCGGTGGATGCACTCGTTGTTCAGCGCGGTATCGATCGTTCATTCTTTTTGGAAGGGCATCGCTGCGCAACGCGGTATAAACTTCCTCCCATGCAACGTACTCGAGCGTCAAACGTATTTACAGGTTATACATGTGCGAGGAAGAGAGGCAGCAGCTACCAGCTGTGATCGACACGAATGAACGCTGGATAAAAGGAAACGGAGGATGCTGCTTACCGGTATGAAAAAATTATGCAGAGTTTGCCTTGCCGCTGCCCTAGCTAGCGCACTCTGTGTACTTACTCTCGTCGACATACCGCCACAGCTACCGGAACCCCCGACTGATTCCCCACCGATCATCCCAGGTATAATACTTGTTCGCTTATTTTCGCAACGGCTCCCCGTCCGTACTGCCAGCAATTTTGATCACTCCTTTCTACCAGGATCTGAGAAATAAGAGTATTAATATCGGAGTATGCGTTCGAAAAGTAAAGGCGCTCCAGCTACCGTTTTTGTTTTTAAGATTTTTTTACGCACCGGCGACTCGTCGCTGGCAATTTGGTCGACGGCGACGAGTCGAATCAATGAAATATAAGTGATACACGCATCTACCAAATTATGTAAAAACAACGAAAGTAGCTGGCGCCGAAGACCGGATCCAAGACAACTTGGTCGACGGCGACTCGGTCGACGGCGACGAATCAAACCACTTAAATGTACGTCGTACACGAACCAACAAAAACAACGGCCGACGGCAACTTGGTCGGCGACGACTCGGTCGCCAGCAACTTGGTTGACGGCGCTTCGGTCGCCAGCAATTTGGTTGACGGCGATTCGGTCGCCAGCAATTTGGTTGACGGCGATTCGGTCGCCAGCAACTTGGTCGACGGCGACCCAATGGTTATTTCACTTCCTTCATATATGGAGTTACGTCCTTGGTCGCTAAAAACCGTGCAAAAGATTACCGTCACCGTAAAAAATAAAATGAAAATGGATTGCAATAAAAATTCATTGGTGAAAAGGGATGTCGTTATACAAACAAACCAGGATCCTTCCAAGCAGAAGCTCACGTAATTATATTTTCAACAACTTTCGTTATTTAGAATTTCAATGACGCTAAAAAAAACCGAGAATATTCTGGGTCTCCGTTATCCAATCGCGACAAAACTACTGAACCGGTTGCGATGAAACTTGATGAAAGTGCAATCCACGACTCGGACTGACTTATAAACTACTTTTTTCTCACAAAAGCTGGTTGGCTGATATTAGATTGCCATAAAAGATAGGTGATCATGGGGTTCTAAAGTTCCCATAGAAAACAAACATTCAAATAAACGAACAAAAATGTTAGACAACTTTCTAAAACAGACGAAGCTACTGTTGGAACATTCTCGAAATCGTATGTTTTACAAAAACTTCCGGGTTACCCGAAAGAAAGAATTGGCGGTTGATGAACTCTACGAACGCGTAAAAAGAACTGCGGCAAACAAATGATGATAGGATCAGTAGGGTTTCATCACAAGTGGACACATGTTTGGAGGTCGAGGTAGTCTTATTCGTTCTGCTTGGTTTTCTCTCTCTCTCTCTCTCTTCTTTTCCCCCCTCTCTCGCTCTTTAACGAGTAGAGCTGCGCCACGAGAAAGGCTGTCTTCAACTCGCTCTCATGAGAGTGTATCGCAAATCGGAACGTCCTTCGAAGAAGCTGCTTTTTTTTCTTGTTCGGCGCGAGTACCATCTCGAAGATCGTGCATCCGATATGCCTACTGCTGTTATACGAGTACAACTCTTATTTCCAATTTTACGGACGTCACGCGTCATAGGTGCTGATTCGAAAAAGTTACACCGTTCAGTAGTTCCCTTCGATATTCATTTTCTCATCGCTCGTTCTACGAAATGATGGATGAGTGAAAAAGTCGATAAAGTCGATAATTGGGTTTTATTGATGATTGAAAAAAAAAATCACTAATGAAACCCAATAACAATACATTTTTTTTTTAAGGAACAGAAATTGATATTCAAATCATTTTATTTCAAAAGAAATTTCTTGGGTAATCGATAAAACGAACATTAATCTTTCAACCCGTGATGGTATTTGAGGCACGAAGATCCCGTGAACCTGGGTCGTTTTTGTCTTCGCTCTACCATATCCATAATTATTCATTAAAAAATCTTTAAAAATTCATGGTTTATCTTTTGAACATACTTTTCGAGGACATATAGTTGTTTTATTATTTTTCTTATATTTAATATATTTTTTTTTATCAAATATTGAACAACTCGCGGAAAAAACTTTCTTTTTTTTTAATACAGCGTAAGTAAACATTATGAAAAATTTATTTAATAGTTTCTTGAAGGAAAAGATTGCCCTTTACTGAAAAAAATGTTATATTCGTATAGGAAATAATGAATTATTTTATATCGACTTTAAACGAAAATGCAAATTTTTTTTTCGATCAACTCAAAGTACATATCAAACCGTTTGGTTTCTTCTCGTTTTCTCTCTGAAGAGGAATTTGTCATCGATGGGTTCTCGATAGTTTGACACGAACATTGCTGCACTTATCCCACGAATATTTTCTCGTGGCAACGAGAATAAAAAGTGGCCAGCCCTTTATTCATTCGCTTTTCATTGGTTCCACTTGAATACATTCCCATCTTTCATTTTTGCAAGTGTTTAGTACATTCACGTTTACGAGAGTGTGGATAAAACGTATAGATATACGAACGTATAATTACATGGAGATTCTCGCGAAAAGTTCGCGGGGAAAGTTCGGAGCGACGAGCTGTGAAATTGGTCGATCGTTCGTCTTGGAATTTCGCGTCCGAGGGAAGATACTTCCTCGCTTCAATAATCCTGGGCATCGACTTGATCGTTTCAGCTGTAAACGCCTTCGTGGAACTTCTTTTGATCGTATCAATTTTTAAACGCAACCATTTTCAAACTTGCCAATACGCTGGATTGCTGATTACCATTGTCGATTATTGAAACACTTTTTATTCAACGATAAATGCATTTTTCAAAAGTGTCCCATTATTATTTGGGTTTTATTCATTTCTGTGGATTGCGCTCGAAATAACTCGAAATGTTATTTTTCATGACTGGTGGATTTTTTTGTTGGATATTTCATTTCGAAATTGATCGGATTTATTTGGAACAAAACATTTATTTTCTTTTTGTAAGAAAAATAAGTAAATGGTAATCATAAATAAAAAGATAAAAATATACATTAATAAAGAAAAATTGTAACGGAATTGTTAATAAAAAGAAATAAAATATTATCATTATTTGGAGCAAGGAGAATAATTAAATAAATAAATTAAGAAGACAAATTAACAATAATAATATAACTGAATAAAAATAAATTGTTGAGAAAAGCGATATTTTTTTCCTTATACTATCATATCCCAAGAGTAATGTTCTAAAATTTCACGTAGGAAAATTTGTAATTTCAATAATTACGATTTTTTTAGTAAATAAAGTGTTCTTTCACTAATCGTACCTTTGCCTTTTTGGACTTTCCTAGAATTCGATTGGAAAGTACTATCCAGGCGAATTAATGCAATTAAAAAATAAAATATTTTTTTGACAATTCGATTTTACATTGAATACAAAATTATTTCAAAAATATAAAATAACCGAAGAACAATGACATCTAATAAAAAAAAATAAAATAACCGAATAAGAATTATGAATAAACAAAAAAGAATAAAATAATAAATTTAAAAAATGATCAACCCAAATACGTTGCAGAGAGGGAGCCACCGGGGACAAGAAGCATAGTAGCTTATTCGTGGGCGCGAAGATTGACTCTGGACTATCGTCCGTCCAAGCAATGCCGCGACTACTTGAACGATTACGTCATTATGGACGACGCCAAATTCAGGAAATCGTCGAGTCCTTTTGCCAGAACGAAAGATTTCAGAAAGCCAATTAAAGCGAAATCGAACAGAGTTGGCAGCATCGATGATATTGACAGGTCAAATAAATGGCTAGAAACGATACCGCGACGACTATTTCTCTACACTGCTCACCTGGACATCAGGGTTTCTGGCTATCCGAGTGTCAGGGTTATTGGCGTCAAGAGGGAAGCTTCTTCGACGTTGCTGAGCTCCATGAACACCCTCTACTGTACCATCTGGTAAGTTCGAACCAAATAAACATTCAAATTGAAAAAAAAATCAAAAATAAAATTATCGACGTCTCTAAACGAGAATTAAATTAATAATTGCTTTTGGATCATACTAAACAATTGGAGCTTGCATTTTTCGCTTATTTTTCTGACCATTCTACTTTCGGATTGATCGCTTCAGTTGTTTTTAATAGAAAACCGAAAAATGTAATTACCTTCGAGGAAAAATGTAATTACCTAAGAAAATCAAATTGATTAAAGAAAAAAAAATACATTACTGAAAAAAAATTGAATTGCTTAAAGGAAGTATATAATTACTTAAGAAAATCAAAATGCTGAACGGGGAAATGTAATTTAATTTTAAAAAATTTAATTAATTTAAGGAAAATCTAAATTACTTGAAAAACAATTACATAATTTGAAAAAATAATATAAGCTCAAACTTAAAAATGGAAAAATCGATAAGCTTATGAAAAATTTAAAAAATTGTTAACTTTGATACTCTAAAAAAATTGAAATCAACTTCCATCTCCATTGTTTCATTGATAAAAAAAAAAAACTTTGGATCGTTTCATTTATACTAAAAAACGCCTTCATTCAAAGAATCCATTTCAAGAATTCATTTGAATTACATTCAAAGAATTCATTAATACCAAAAAAAAAAACTTCGAAACTTCGGAATCAAACTTCATGAATACAAAAAAAAACTTCGGAAATCTCTCGTTTCGATAATCCAAAGATAAATAACCGCTTAACTGCTTTTTCGTCGTTTCCCTCGAAGTTCCGGTGTGCCATCCCGTATGAGAAACGAAAAAACTCCAAGTTGGTGGATGATGGAAAAAATTGCGGCTGCACAAAAAAAAACAACACAAAAAAAATATATCAATTTATTTTATCGAGTAGACGAAGCTTTTTCTTCGCGATTACCGGGATAATTGGCTTCACCGTCTCGGGAGGGTTTTTTAAAAATTTTTTTTCTTTTTCATCGGTACCTCTTCTCCTACGTAGAACGCCGGACAATCGAAAGACTCGGCGTTCTCCCCCAGCGCGCCAAATGCGTTTTTAATCCGCGGAAGTGACTGCTTCGTTTGCCGTGATAAAAAGCAGAGAGAGAGAGACAGAAAAAAATATATATATCTCCTCCAAGGTGAGGTGAAAATGAAAGAAAAGAGGAGGGAAAAGAAGAAAGCAAAAGAACGGAGTGTTGGGTACGGGGCGGAGCGTTATTTCGTTGAATTATAGCACTCGTTCGTCGTCATTGCTGGTCTTTGTGGCTATCTTTTTATATTCTCATCTTTCCTCACGTACGTTTCGTAGCGAGTAATTGCGCGCGCCTCGGTTTACCCACGCTACCAACGAGCCCATTTCCTCAAGAGAGTTCAACATTCGCCATGATTTATATTGTATTTACTTACGTTAAATATGTTCGAAGTTATTGATGCGAATTTCGAGCCTCGCGAAACAATTAAATTACCCTCAATTACGTCTCGCAATCTTCAACATTTTTTTTTTTTGTTAATAAATCGTGGTTGTAAGAATTATTTCGAATTTAGTGAAACGTGGAAAAAACGCTTATTTTTTTTTCAGTACGCGAATGGTACTGATTTTTCATAATAATTGACGGTAATATTTTCCATTGTAAAATTATATATCATAAATTCAATTTTATTTTGTATATGGATAATTTGAATTTTTATTTATTTATGGGTTATAGTTTTTATCATGAAAGGTATAATATATATGAGATTGTAATAATTTTAAAATTTAAACGTCAATAATAATATTAAAATTATCACAATTTTATATATATTATATCTTTCATGATAAAAGGTATGGTATATAAATAAATAAAAATTCAAGTTTTCTGTACACAGAATAAAATTGAATTTATTATATATAATTTTACAATGAAAAATATTACCGTCAATTATTATGCAAAATCAGTACCATTCGTGTATTGAAAAAAAGATGCGATTTTTTCTACGTTTCATCAAACTCGAAATCATTCTTACAAGCACGATTTATTAACAACCACAACAAAATGTTGAGGATTTAATTATTATAATAATAATTAAATCAAAATTAGATTGTTATAATGAAATCGTATTTCCATTATAAAAAATATTATTAAACAAAAAACCGAATATAATAAAAACATATATAACTCATTTAACTTTATTGCATACAGCCAAATGTAATTTTTATTTTAAAAAAATTTGAAAAGGGAATTTATTTTCTTTTATTCAAACAAAAATTAAATAAAAATCTTCTACTTAACAAAAAAAAAACATAAAAATAATATTTAATCGCGAAAAACCCAAAAATAATTTTTAGTTTTTTTTCAATGTTCAATATTTTCAACATTTTAGTTCAGATAATTAATTTAATTGAAAAAAAAAAAAAAAACAATTTCAGTAATTTTTAAGAGAAAAACAAATTTCCTTTTAACATGAAAAATACGAAAAAAAATAATGAACTGACTTTTGACTTTTGAATGAATATTCTCATCACTTGCTAATGATATAACGAAGATAATAGACGTTGACCTCAAGGCAATTATTTCGTTTGTCCAATTCGAAGGTACATCGACAAGGATGGTGCAACGCGATCGTTCAGTATGGAGGCTCACGTATCGGACATTTGGTTGGACGAGTGGGGAGGTTCGAGTAATGATTACACGGGTGTATTGGTGACTTGTCAATTACCGCGTACGGAAAATCTTCGTAGAGTTTACGTTGGTACGAAATCGTGTTACGAGAATTCTAGTCATAGCTTGTTAGTAAAAAGTCCACCGGTGATAGAGAATAGCGTGAAGAATCGTGACGAATTTACAGTTTGCATAAAGAGTCTCGATTTCGACGAGGACATAAGCGATAGATTGGTGGCGTTTTTCGAGTTGAATCGGATATTGGGAGCCAGAATGATATACGTTTACGTTTTCAAAGTACACGAAAACGTATCGAGAGTATTGCGAGCTTACGAAAAATCAAACGTCGTTAGATGGTTCGATTTTCAATTGCCCGGTGACTTGCCCAATGACGTTGAAGGTCGAAGGCGTTTGTTGGCTTCCGATTTGTGGACGAAAAGACGAATGGAATTGATTCCCTATAATCATTGCTTTTACGATAACCTCTATACTTCTGAATTCGTCGTACCGATCGACATCGACGAAACGATTATTCCGACGATACGAGACGACTGGAAACAACTCTTGAACGACCTCAAACGAAAACTCGGACGTTCCTTCAAAGATTTCGCCTCTTACGCCGTCAGAAACGTTTATTTCTTCCCGGAAGTTCAAAACGATACTTCGACGCGTTTTTATAAAAAATTACGCGATGTCAAAAAAATCGTTAATCACGATACGGGAAAATCGACTTTTCATTATCTCGATACCGTCAGAACTCTTTTCGTTTCGCCCATCGGTGATTCTGTCAAAAGCTTCGTTTCCACCGATCGGACTCTCACCGTTCATAATCATTACGCCCTCACCACCCTCGATCCAGCCACCAGACGAGCCTATCATCTCGACCCTCGTGACGCGATCAAACATCATCATCGCACCTGCGATCAGAAACACCTCGACTGCCCGCGTCTCATCGAAAAACTACAAATCGATGAAAACGTACTCAAATATGCCAATCGACTCGGTAAACGCGTTAAACTTTTTTACGAAACCCTTTGATCCCTCGACTCGTACGTTGAAGATATACGTTTTCTTTCGATTGAATTAAAATGTTCTTTTTTTTTTGTAAAAGTGATTTTGTGTAAAAAAGATTTTTTTTGTATCAGTGTTTTTGTGAAAGAAAGATTTTTTTTGTAAAAGTGTTTTTGTGAAGAAAAGATTTTTTGTAGACGTATTGACAAAAAAAACGTTTCTGTAACAGTATTATTTAAGTTTTTTTTTTTGACAAAAGTGTTTTCGAAAACAAGATTTTCTTTTGTAAAAGTATTTTCATACAAAAACAGTTTTCTTTTTGTAAAAGTATTTTCGTAAAAAAAGATTTATTTTGATAAGAATTTTTATTATGAAATTTTGTTTTATGAAAGTATTTTTGCAAAAATAACATTTCTTTCTCGTAAGCTAAAGTAATCTTTGTAAATAAATGCAATCGTTATATATAATTATACCTTCGATGGTAAACAATAAAAAATCATCACGATTATGAAAATTAAAAAAGAAAGCAATTTTTCGGTTGTACCAGAACAATTAAATAAATAATACTAATGTTCGTCGAACGCCCTATTATTTACATAATTTTTCTTATCAATATTATAATGAATTTTCTTAATAATATTAAAATTAACATCCCTATTAATATTACAATTAATTACCCTATTAATTTATAAATACTTATATTAATTATCCTCGACGTCTGTTTCTTTATATTCCACAGACTTCATTCCTAAAAGAAACATGGAATGAGCTATCGTATTTTTATGAAGGCAGAATGGGATAATTTTGTTTCCTTTGAAGACAAGGTGTAGAGACTTGTGTATGATTATCATATAGGTTGGAGGAATGTACCATTCGCAGATACAATATTATGGTCTCGTTAAAACCAGATTGGCTTCCATAAAACCGTAATAAAAAATTAAAGCTCACCTTCCGCCAAGTCTTGGAGGTCTATTCAACTGTATTCGATGCATCGGACTGATTCATTATAATTTCTGCTGGGAAGTAAAACTTTTATGAATAACAGCGAAAAAAACGAAAACGCTTCGAGATTTTATCATTCGAAAGTTAACGCTCCTTCCTTAAGGGGTTCAAACATAGGATGAGAATTTGTAGAAAAATGATTAGATTTAAAAAAATTTTATTTAAGGGAATGACGAAAACGTTGGAAACTTTTGACGCGGCACCTCGTTACGTCGGTAATGACAATTTTGGGATTTTGAGCTGCGAGTAACTACCAACGGATGGCGCGTCCCGCACGCGAATTCGGCCGCGAACTCTCGACTTTTCGAGGGAAGAATCGTGGCAGGACAATTGTCGAGCGCTGAGCGTGGCCGCGTGTTTATTTATGTACGTGTGGATTCGAGCGCAGCGTGGAGAAAAGATGCGCGTAGTTTCGTCGCTACGAAACACACACGTACATGTACGCGTGTCAACCGATACTCACATACATATAAGTGGTATATACTTTCCGGGAAAACTATATGAGATATCAATATGAATCTAACGCCATTATTTAAGTTAAGGA